>CAUYRT010056465.1:0-30243 GCA_963574885.1 Lepilemur ruficaudatus
GAAATTAATTGGCCAACTAAAAATATATAGAAAAAATTAGCCGGGCATGGTGGCGCATGCCTGTAGTCCCAGCTACTCAGGAGGCTGAGGCAGAAGGATCGCTTGAGCCCAGGAGTTTGAGGTTGCTGTGAGCCAGGCTGACGCCACGGCACTCACTCTAGCCCGGGCAACAGAGTGAGACTCTGTCTCAAAAAAAAAAAAAAATGCAGTATTCAATACTAACTTTTGCTGCATTTAAGACAATGGTTGATAAGCTTGGTTAAAAAAGACAAAGGCTTGTAATATTTTTATAGTAGATGAATATAATTCAAAATAGTTAGAAGTGATTTCTCTCATCACAATAACAGTTTCCTCAAACATAGAAGTATTAGAAGTATCTACAAAATTTTTTTTTTGGCTTAGAGCTTACCTTGGGATGTGATATCTGATAAAGGAAATAAATGAATTATGACTGAGTTCCAGAATCCTTAGCTTACTTCATGGAGACCCTTCCATTATACCTTAAGTGGAAATTTAAAAAAAAATAAATGTAGACTTAAGGAAACCATGAATAAAATGTTATGTTCAAAGAAGGAAAAAGAAACTTATCCTTTTATTCGTGTTTTCTGCTCTTATTGATGAAAACCTAAAATGAATGATTCCCAACAACTTTACCTTCCTTGATTGACAGAAAAACATTAGCATTGGAAATTTTTTATAGTGATGATTTAATTCAAAGCAAATTATGCTAAACTTTAGGAATTTTGAATTCTGGAAAAATCTCATTTCAGGAAATAGGAATAACTAAAAGAACAACTTTATAAGCATTAAAAAACATTATTTTTGACACTGATGAGTCAGTTTACAACAATTCTGACAACCTGAAGTTTAGCTTTTTGTAGAAGAAAATGTTAATAAAATGATAACCTGATTAAAGAGCTTTCAAAAACTGTCAGTTCTCTACACTGTTATAGAAGTACTTGTGGCTAATGATTTTTCCTCTTTTTAAAGAGGGGATCTAAGGGTTTTATGTATGGGGGAAGACTTGCAATCATTGAAAATGAAAGCTAAAGAAAACCTAGGAGGTTACCTCCATTTGAGGACTTGCAAAGTCACAAAGTCTCAGTTTCTCAAACAGCCCATTGCTATTTTGACTATTCAACAATCTTTTCTCATGATGTTAGTAATATCACTGTTAAGAGTAAAATGAACATTCTTGAAAATGTTTTCAGCCTTGGGCAGGCATCTATTGTTATAAAAATAATGAAAATGAGTGGAGATGGCAAAGAAGAAAGTAGGAAATCAAGTAGAAAGAAGGTGAGAGAAAGCCCTTGTAAGGTAGATGTGAAACAATTAAGAAGGGAATTTGTGGAAAGGGAGGCTGGAGCAGCAGTTGCAAGGAACTAGTGGAGTGGAGGATTCTACCAAGTGTTGCTATGGAATGTGGATTCAATCTCTCTTAATGTTTTAAAGATGTGAAAGGAAAAATCGGGGGACAATTTTCACTACCTCTTGGTTGCAACACCCAGCATCTTGAACCTTGCCCAGCCTCCCTTCTTAGGTTGCATATCTTTTATAGATAGATAATCTCCTAAGCGATGTCATTCAGCCACAGTGTGGACAATTACAACCATCCAAATATTGCTACCTAGGTTGATTTTTGAAAAATGCCTTGCTATATGGTTACACTATACTAAACTCACTTATTTGCCATGTGCCTTAAAATAGTCATTTCACTAGCTTGCTATGCTTTCCTCATGATATTAAAAAAGGACCCAGTACTTATCAATAAAACTTAAACTCAATAATACACAAAGACATCATGAAGGTTCTCATAAAGCAGATGACAAAGCAGGATTAAATGTTCAAGGGTTTTATTAGGAGAAATATCTGTGTGAAAGAAAATAGGGAGGAAGCTGGGTAAACTGAGTACATAATAAAATCACAATGCAAATCTGACCCTGAGTGAAAAGATGGAGAGCACGTTGGTTGGCATTATCCTAGACAGCCCTGCTGTCTGAGGGATATTTGGCAAGGCTGTCCAGAGAGTGTGCTTGAGCCAAAGTTGCCAGTCAGGTCTCCTGTGTCTCCCAGCAACAGGCCTGCCTTAGTTTTCCTGCATTCTCCATCATTAGCTGGGAGCAGCCCATGGAACATGTGACCTTGGCATAAATGAGGCTAGGGATGTCAGAGCATGACAGGTTGGGTGCGTGGTCAATTATACTTCCTGTGGTGATGGATCTGGGAACTTCATTCTCATGCCAACCACAATGTGCCCCTTACACCACTTGGATCTACTTCTCCATATAAACCTAGGAACTTGTATGGTTTCCATGGGCCTTTCTTCCTGAGGGAAAAGCTAAGAAGAGGGAAGTTAGTGGGATAAACTAAATTTCCCCTTGCTAGAGTTGATCTTTGGGTTGTAACTTGCATTCCTCCTTTCTCTCCCTCACTCTTCATTCTAAATTGCCTTCATCCTCAGTGATTCCCTCAGCTGGTCTTGGTAGCTTGCTTGGTGGTATGTACCAAACCTTCATTCTTGAAGTATGGAAACCTTTTATTATCAGACCTTTCATGGTCTAGTTGCTTCATATGACTGTCCATATTTACAATGTTTCAAGGAAGTATTAAGAGTCATCCAAATGGACAACCTGAGTTTCACATACTCTCCTGTCTCCATTGTGTAAGCAGCCCTATATCATTCTGCTAATCAGAAGCAATTACTCTTCCTGATATAACTCCTATTTTCCTCCATTGGATCCTAGGCTACCAAGAGTCCAAAGTTCCCAGATATCAGACAATACTTGTAATTTGATGAGATTCTTGGTGTGTTCCCTGGAAGAGCCCAATATTGTGAATACAGGAAGCACAAAATCTTCCAATAAATCATTGGTGGATACTCCTTGGTTCTTAGACCCATGTATCTTTCCTATTAGGAACAATGCACTGTACATGGTTATCTGTTTGATAAACATACTATATCTTGAAGGATGGCACTCTGTCTTTTCAACATTTCCTCAATGCTGGCACTTGAGTTGCACATTTAGAAGGCTATTTCAGCATTCTACGAGGCTGCCTCCCTCTGAGTGGTATAGTATGTGTTATGAGTAGTGGATCCCAGGATAATGGGATCCTATACTTCATTTGCTGTAACGTGAGTCCTTAAGTAAGATGCTGTGCTGCATGGGATCCCATGCCTACGGATCAGGCATTTTTTTTTTTTTATTAAAAAGTTACGTACATTGCCCTTGTCCCCCTCCCCCTTCCAGTCAGAGCCTCAAGCGTGACCATCCCCCAGACGGTGCACATCACACTCATTGTGTATGTATATACCCATCCCTTCCTCCCTCCTCCCGTCTGCCCGACACCCAATAAATGTTGTTCCTGTGTGTCCATTTAGGTGTTGATCAGCTAATACCAATTGGCTGGTGAGTACATGTGGTGCCTGTCCATCCATTCTTGGGATACTTCACTTGGTAGAACGGGTTTCAGCTCCATTCAGGAAAATACAAGAGGTGCTATATCACCATTGCTTCTTATAGCTGAATAGTACTCCATGGTATACATATACCACATTTTATTAATCCACTCGTGTATTGATGGGCACTTTGGTTGTTTCCACAACTTTGTGATTGTGAATTGTGCTGCTATAAACATTCAAGTGCAAGTGTCTTTTTTATAGAGGAGTGTCTTTTTATTATTAGTTTGTGTGAATTTTTTATGTACTCTGGATACTTTTGTGTGTGGTGGGTACTTGATTTTTCATTTTCTTAACACATTTTTAGAAGCATGGGCATTTTTAATTTTGATAAAGTTCAATTTATCATTTGTTTCCTTTATGGTTGGTAATTTTTTATATTCTATATCCATTGCCTCCCCTAAGATCAAGAACATATTCTTCTATTCTTTCTTACAGATTTATAATTTTAGTTTATTCCATTAGGTCTATGATTTTTCTTGAATTGATTTTTTACTATGGTTTGCATTTTGGTTGGTTGTACCACCACCATTTGTTGAAAATATTCTCCTTTCTCCATTGACCCTAAATGTGTTGGTTTATTTCTGGAACCCCTATTCTATTCCATTGATTTATTCTTCTGCCCTCATGCCAATGCCACACTATCTTGATTACTGTAATAGTACGGTAAGTTTTTAACCAGGCTGTGTTAGTCCTCCAACTTTGCTTTTCTTTAAAAAAATTTTTTTTTTTTTTTGCTATTCCAAGTCTTTGGGATTTCTTATGCATTTTAGAATTATTTTGTAAATTTGTGTAAGTAAATTTGCTGGGATTTTGATAAGAGTGGTATTGAATTTATAGATGATTCGGGGAGAATTTATATTTTCTCAAAGTTGATTTTTTTAGTCCATAAACATGGTGTATTTCTTCATTTATTTAGGGTATCATTAATATCTATTAAAGTGTTTTGTAATTTCAGGTTTTATTGCAGGTGAAATTATTTTTAAATTTCATTTTTAGTTATTCATTGCTAATATACATAAGTACAATTGTTTTTTCCATGTTGACCTCATATTCTACAGCCTTATTAAATTTACTTATTTCTAATATTTTTTCATAGTTGGTATTTTATACATAACATTGACATAATAAATTTATATACTTTTTATTTCTATGAGTAAAGACAGTTTAATACATCCTTTCTAATCTTTATGCTTTTCTTTTTGTTCTTTATCACACTGACTAGGATTCCTAAGCTTAGGAGACAGAGCGTAATATTCCATATTTCACCAGTAAATATTATGTTAGCTATAGGTTTCACAGATGCCCTTTATCGGAATGAAGAGCTTTTCTTTCATTCTTAGTTTGTGAATTTTTATCATGAATGGGCTCTGAATTTTGTCAGATGCTTTCTCTCCTTTATTCTGTCAATGTGACATGTATTAATTTCTTTTTTATCGCAGACTCTACCTAGTCATGAAAAATTCTGTTTTTAATATATTTCTAAATTTGACTTATATTTTAAATTTTGCATCTACATTCATGATGAGTATTAGTGGGGTGGAAAATCTGATTGACAGAGTTATGCTGCATAGGGAAATTAAAAAATGGGACAATAACTAGTAGGAAAGCATGGTCAGTAGAATTTTTTTTTCTTTTAAGGTGGGAGAAATTAGAAGCAATCTTAAAAAAGATGTTTCTTTTATTTATATTTATTTGTTATTTGCTCATGCTCATTTTATTCCCAAGTCTTTAAGGTGGGATAACAAAAAAAAAAAAAAGTAAAAGAAAAAGGGAAGTATTCAGTAATTTTGCCTTTTTAAAAAAGCTTGCAATTTATCCCCCTTAGGAAATAGAATAGGCATCATCCTGTATTTTGGAAGAGGAAAAGGCATAGTTATTGTATTACTTGCCTAGGTAGCCAATAACTCACAATATAGTGACTTGGGTGCTGGTTTTTAACCCTAAGACATACACATCATAGAGCCCTACCTCCAGTTTGTGAGTCATTTTGTTGTTGTTGCTGATATTAGAAATAAATAACTTCGGTACCTGTTTTGCCTGGCTGCTCACAAATTCTGATTTAAAGTTATGTTTCTTATTAACAATTAAAATAGCATAATGATATGCTGGTCAAATTGCTTTTTTATTTATGACTGAGTTCTGAAATGTTATCTCTCTTTATAAGCAGAAACACGCTGTATTCTCCTGCTCTTATATTCATGATTTATTCTTGAGGTTATGAATATTAACTCTACTTTTAAATTTTATAATCATCATTGGTCAAGAATAATAAAATTATACTTTTTCCTTTTAAAATTAAATGTAGAAAGGTTTTGCTTCAGAGTAAATGGGATATTTAACACTATAATTCATATTTGCTTTTTAGTTTTCCTGATAGCTACAGGAGTTAATGAAATAATTTCCTTATGGATGAGATACCTTCCTAACAGAAAAGTGAAACTATTTTTATCCTCCATTTTCTTGGACTTTTTTATTTGTTAAAAATGGAAGAATCTCTCAATCTGGCCACCACATATAAATCACCATAAATTAAGAACCATATTATTCAACTTTCTTCTTAGGTATGAACTCCTTAAAGCAAGGCTCTTTTTATCCTTATCACCTAGAATAATATTGGATATGTGCGAGGCATTCAGTAAATATTTAAAGGATCAAATTATTGGTCTTAAAGTTTCTAAATAGTATTTCAGTACTTTATTATAAAATCTATTCTCCAAGGTGCTACTGCTTATAAATATAGCTGGTACTATAGATTATTTGGTAGATCTACTCTCATGAGTAATAAAACCTTTATAGATTTTAAGTTCTACACTGTTTTGTCTTCAAATTAAAATTGAAATTTGAAGAGATTTTTAAGAGATTTCTAATTTACAATTTCTTTGAAGGATTATTAAGTGGATTATTTAATATGCTATAACATCTCTTAAAATATTATTACTTCTGTCTCTTTCAATTTTTTCCTTTTATATTTTGAATGCTTCTGTGTATAGTCTTTGATCTTTGCATTTCTTCTTTTTATGGTAGTAGCTCTTGAGAACATCCAAATTTTTGTGTCATTTCAGTTGTGACTTATAGGATCTTTTGAAGCCTGAGAAAGTTAGTTGAGACTTTTAAAGCCAAAAAAGTGCATGAGGCCATTTCATACTTGCAGTCGCTTTGCTTATACATCCAAGTTTCTTTCCATGTATTTAGAAACAATTTCTTCAGAATGTTCCTCCTTTCCCCAAGGATTGACACCCGCATTTCAGCTATTTTCTGGAAACTGAAGTTATCTCTTCCTTAGTTTTATTATCCAGAATTTACTTATTCATTCACACTCTTCCTCTAAGAATACTACTTCATTAAAATTCTTAGTTCAGTAAATACCATTGCAAGAATTTTCATAGCGATAAAGTGATTTAAAAATGCCCTGAGAAGGTGGAACTGTCATAAAGTGGAATTTTGCTACCTATATATCATCACTTATTTTAAGGAACCACTTGTTTATATGTCAGAAACACAAGCTCATCCAACAGAGCAAAGAATGCTTCCTGTTTGGCTTGGGATTCATTGGTATACTAATCCTAGGCACCCTGTGAAAGAAATGTGCAGGTTGAAATATAAAGGCACATCTAGTGTAGGAAAAAAATAAAAAACATGTCATCTGGACCATGATTTACTCGTCTTCATTTTCTGAGTTCAACCCCTAAAAACGTCTAGAGTGGTGAACAGAATGAATGAGAGCAAATTAACTTTCATTTTCCAGCAGGGGGAGATGGGAGATGCGCAGGAGTGAATCAATCACTCCGCCACTCGCTGCACTGACAGCATTCATCCGCGTGAGCAAACTTCTGTGTGGGCAATGCCAGTGAAATTTATTTCTTGAGCGAGTTTACTGCTCACATTCAGGGCGTCTCATCTTTCTGGCAATCAGGATAAATTGTGTCTCAGTAATAACATTGTAGCAAGCTATTCTTTACCGTGAGGGGCCGGTAATGACTGTGTCTTACATTTGCATTAATTCTGACAAGATTTACTGGTGCTTGCTGATCTGTAAATTTCAAAATGGCAAACAGCAGCAAAGGTCAACACAGCAATAATATTAATAGCTTTAGAAAAAGGTTGAGAGACTTGGAGATTCCACATGATAGCCTGGGTGAGAGGGAAATTCAGTGAAAGTCTGTTATCTTCACCCTTTCTATTACTTCACCTTTTCTTTTATAAGGCAATTATAGTACCCTAGCAAAAGAAGCTTGAGGTCAAAAAGGGAATATAGTTTAATCGTAAGTCATGTTTTTCCAGAATCTATTGCTTATTAAAAAAAACCTTGGAAAATCTGATGGAAATATATAGATCCTTGGATATTATAGTTTTTAGCTAGAACACATAGTTGGAATTTTTTGAAGGTTAAGGACAACTCAGTAACACTATACCATTCTCCTTTATAATATATTCCCAATTAAATGGAAAAATCAGAGTTAGAAAGGCACTTTTAAATATAAAGAGATATTGTTACCTTGATTATTTAGGTTTCTAATAAGAGAAATGTGTTCCACATCATCCTGGAAATCTTGTCTTATGTGAAACCTTTCCTGATATTTCTAGAATGAGTTAAGCATTCCCTCTTCTATATCATCTCTTACCCAGATGGCATAGAGGCTTCTTGCTGTTGATGCCCTCTTTAAATTGTCCTGTAATTTTTTTGATTGCTTATCACTGTCTCTTTCTAGACTCTACAGGGTAGGAATTGTGTACTTTTCATATACCAGAGTACTCAGCTTATAATAGATGCTTCATTAATATTGTAGTGAAAGCCAAACTGCCTGAAGGCACTTTGGCAACTGTGTACTTTGTGGTCAGACACCTCTTTTCTCTATATACGAAAAGAGGGGTCACATAATTTTAGTGTATGGAGCAAGAGGTTCCTGTGGGAAAGACGTAATGTGTAGAACATCCAGGCTGGACTCACTGCAAGCTGGTTGGCTAAAGTTGTCATGTGTGGTTTGCCTAATCCAGATAACCACCTTGAATGAAACCTGGATGAGTTCTTTAGTTTAGGCACCTTGAAGAACACACAAGAATGGAGGTAGGATAACTGAATCCACTGTGTTGGGAGACAACTAAGTGCAGTTTGCTCTGTTGTTAAATTTTAGGGATATTATGTCCAGCAAAGTGTAAACGATATTGAGAGGTCTGTTAGATTTTTCTCACTGAAGACATGGAGAAAATTCTAAAGCAGAAAAGAAAATTTGTCCTGATTTTACCTGAATTCTCTTTTTATTTTATTGTTTCAAGTTTTCTAGGCCCTGTGGTGATCTGAGCCAATATTTTCCTTGCATTAAAAACTTACTATTCTTTGCAGAAAAATCTCAGTCTTTACTCATAGAGTCTTTATTGATTAGATTCCAAAGGAAGTGTGGTCCCACTAATGAATTGGTATAAATGCTCTTGGATAACTTTTCTGTCTGTTTGTGGCCCTATTTGTCTTTCTCTGATCTCTGCATGCTCTGAGTTTTTCAGGATGTATCTTAAATTTTCCCTGATATAGCAATTGGAGAGGTTGTATTCTGTCCTTTTGGTGAGGAGAATTATTTCCTGAATGGGTTCTGAGCCAAAGCAGAGCTTACATTGGGCTGAAGAGCAATGCCAGCTTCTCTGTGACACAGTTCAATATATTTTCTGGCTAAAATGACTCATTGTTTACCTTTTGAATCATTTCACATCTGGTGAGACACAAGCCTTGGAGACATAGACATGAAAGTGGGAAAACACATGTATTAATATTTATTCAGACACTTGTAACTCCTAACATGCCTGGTGTCATAAAGAACTGAATTGTAAGGCATGGCCACTACGGGGAGGAGACTTCTCTTCTCAGCAGATGCACTGTGGTAGAGTGAATTACCACCCCTAATCTTTACCTGTCCTTATATTTGTGTGCTTTGCTATATAAATGGAAGTTCTTCTACTGCTGGCCAAGTGTACTTTCCCACTCCTAAGTTGGAGATGTGCTTGAATGGTTGGGGTTTCCTGCTCATTTCTTTGCTGTTGCCTTGTGAAGAGTTTCCTGTAGATAGCTGCTATCCTTTCAGCATGGGCACCAGAATGAACATACTGGGGTAGATCTGGGCCCAACCTATAATGAATAGATAAGCCCAGAAGGATCTGCAAGTTGAAGCCAGTTTGCCCAGCCCAGGTATGCTGACCTTCCTCTATGTGACCAGCAATCATGTGAGTGAGAATAAATGGTGGCCGTATTAAGAAAATGCTTTTGAACTGGGTGCAACTTTGCCCCTCTAGGGGGGCATTTGGTGATGTCTGGAAGCAGTTTTGGTTAATACAAATCGGGGGATGCTACTGGCATCTAGTGATTAGAAGCCAGAGATGTTGATAAACATTCTATAATACACAGGATCACCCCCTACTATAAAGAATTACCCAACCACAAAATGTTGATAGTGCTGCTATAAAGAAACCCTGTTTAAAGTAATAGCTAACCAATATACCCACCATCTTCTACTAGTTGTTCCCTGGCCCCCATGAAATAAGAGTCGTAATAGAACAGAGCCCCAAACTATTACTGGATCAAGGTTTACTAGTGAGCAGAATTTTTATACCTTTAAGGCATGACTCTATGCTATGTTGTAGTTTTTGTCACCATAGTTAATAGACCTAGACAAGACCTATGTTCTTGGGGGGGGGGGAATCCAACCATCTCCTTCTTCTTTTGTTCTTTTCTTTCTCTGGGACCCTTTTCCACTTCTTTCTCACTCCTATTCTTTCTTTTTGGATCCTTCTGAGTTTGATTTGATTAAGCATGAGGACTTTTTGTTACTTGCTCAGCTATAAATACAATGGTACTTTAATTTCCGTTCCACTGTTTTGCTTAGTGCATGGGACCCCCCGCAGGAACTCCACAGAGACGAAGCGTGTTTGACATGATAGGATGCAGGCAGTTCTTGGTATCTGGAGGTAATACCATCAAGTGGCACTGAAACATCTCCTTTAGAGCCTGACAGGCTCACTGCTGTTAAATTGTCTGGTAAAAATGTTAAATTCAATTGAAGTTCAAAGAAGGAGGCATGGAAGTCATTGGGAAAGACTTAATGGATAAAATGGGAAACATTCAACAACTATCTGTTGAACCAATGTTGAATGTGTACACTTGGCTTTTGAGTATCCAACACCTTTCAAAATGTAGCCTCATCATTTTTTCCAGGCTTATCTACCCTAGTCTTTTTCATGCACTTCACACACTAATCAAACCAAAAGACTTACTGCTCTTCATGTATGCTTGTAGTAATTATTGATAGGTAAGGAATTACTCTTGCCGTTTAAAAAATTTTCTCACTTTTGTAGTTTGTTTGTTACTTTCTTGTTCTATTACTTTCCTCACTCAAAACTTGATAATTTTTTTTCTTGCAGTAGTATGCTTTGGTTCCTTCTTCTTTATATTTTGTGTCTGCTGGAGATTTTTGTCTTACAGTTACCATGAGACTTACATTAAGATATGTATAGTTATAAGTCTATTTTTAAGCTGCTCACAACTTCAATCACATACAAAACCCCCACACTTCTATTTGCCCCTCACATTGTATGTTATTGATGTCAAAATGTACATCCTTTTCTATTGTATAATATATTCATTAAAAAATTATTGTATATATAGTGATTTTTAATATTTTTGCCTTTTAACTTTCATGCTAGAGTAAAAATTGATTTACACACTACCATCATAGTGCTGGAGTACAGGCATAACCATTTTATTGTGCTTTGCTTTATTGTACTTTGCAGATATTGTGATTTTTACAAATACAGGGTTTTGGGTAACTCTGTGTCAATCAAGTCTATCAGCACCATTTTTCCAATAGCATGTGCTCACTTCTTGTCTCTGTGTCATGTTTTGCTAAGTCTCACAATATCTCAGACTATTTCATTATTATTATATTTATTATGGTGACTTGTGATCAATGATCTTTGGTGTCATTATTGTTATTGTTTGGGGTGCCACAAACTGTAGCCATATATACAGTGAACCTAATAAATGTGTGTTCTGACTATTCCACCAACTGATGATTCCTCCATCTCTCTCGCTCTCTTTGGGTCTCCCTATTTCCTGAGAAACATCAATATTGAAATTAAGCCAGTTGAAAACCCTTACAATAATTTTTAATTGTTCGAGTCACAGGAAGAGTCACATATCTATCACTTTAAATAAAGAGCAAGAAATGCTTATACTTAGTAAGGAAGGCATGTCAAAAGCTGAGATAGGCCAGAAGCTAAGCCTCTTGCACCAAACAGTTAGCCAAGTTGTGAATGCAAAGAAAAAGTTATTAAAGGAAATTCAAAGTACCACTCCAGTGAACACACAAATGAAAAGAAAGCAAATCAGCCTTATTGCTGATATAGGGAAAATTTGAGTGGTCTGGATAGAAGATCAAACCAGCCACAATATTCCTTTAAGCTAAAGCCTAATCCAGACTAAGACCCTAATGCTCTTCATTTCTATAAAGGCAGAGGAAGGTGAGGAAGCTGTAGAAGAAATGTTTGAAGCTAGCAGAGATTGGTTGAGGCTTAAGGAAAGAAGTTATACCATAACATAAAAACGCAAGATGAAGCAGTAAGTTCTGACATAGAAGCTGCAGTCAATTATCTAGAAGATCTAGCTGAGATCATTGAGGAAGGTAGCTACACCAAACAACTGATTTTCAATGTAGATAAAGAGCCTTCTATTGGAGGAAGATGCTATCTAGGACTTTCCATGGCTAGAGAGGAGAAGTTAAAGCCTGACTTTAAAGCTTCAAAGAAGAGACTGACTTTCTTGTTAGGGCTAAGGCAGATGGTGATTTAAGTTGAAGCCAATGCTCATTTATCATTCTGAAAATCCTAGGGCCCTAAGAATTATGCTAAATCTACTCTGCTTGTGCTTTATAAATGGAACAACAAAGCCTGGATGATAGCACATCTGATTATAGTATGGCTTACTGAATATTTTAAACCCACTGTGGAGACTACTGCTCAGAGAAAAATATTAGTGCTCATTGACAGTGCACCTGGTTATCCAAGAGCTCTGATGGAGATGTACAAGGGGAAAACGTAGTTTTCATGTCTGCTAACACAACATCCATTCTGCAGCCCATGGATACAGTAGTCATTTCAACTTTGAAGTCTTATTATTTAAGAAATATATTTTGTAAGGCTATAGCTGTCATACGTAGTGATTGCTCTGATAGATCTGGGCAAATAAATTGAAATCCTTCTGAAAAGGAATCACCCTTCTATATGCCTTAAGAAGTTTTTGGTTCATGAGAGGAGGTCAAAACATCAACATTATAACAAAAGTTTGGAAGAAGTTGATTCCAATCCATACGGATGACTTTGAAGGGTTCAAAAGTTCAGTGGAGGAAGTAATGGCAGATGTGGTAGAAACATCGAGAAAACTAGAATTAGAAGTGGAGCCTGAACTTGTGGCTGAATTGCTGAAAATCTCATGATAAAACTTGAACAGATGAGGAGGAGTTGCTTCTAATGGATGACCAAAGAAAATGGTTTCTTGAGATGGAACCTACTCCTGGTGAAGATGCTGTGAATATTGTTGAAATGCCAACAAAGGATTTAGAATATTGTATAACCTTACTTTATAAAGCAGTAGCAGAGTTTGAGAGGATTGACTCCAGTTTTGAAAAAAGTTCTACTGTGAGTAAAATGTTATCATATAGCATCACATGCTACAGAGAAATCTTTTGTGAGAGGAAGAATCAGTTAATGTGGCACATTTCATTGTTTCTCATTTTAAGAAATTTCCACAGCCACCCAAACCTTCAGCAGCCACCACCCTGATCAATCAGCAGACATCAACATTGAGGGAAGGCCCCCCACCAGCAAAATGTTTTTGACTTGCTGAAGGCTAAGATGATTGTTAGCATTTTCTATTGATACAGTATTTTTAAATTCAGGTATGTACATATTTTTAGACATAATGCTATTTCACACTTAATAGATTACAGTGTAGTGTAAATACAACTTTTATATGTGCTAGAAATAAAAAAGCTTGTCTTACCTTTTTGTAATATTTGCTTTATTGCAATGGTTGAAACTGAACCCACAATATCTCTGTGATATGCTTGTATTTTGAATTTGACTATATACTTATTTTTACCAGTGAGTTTTAATCTTTTTTATGTTTTTATATTATTGATTAGTATCCTTTTGTTGAACTTCAAGAACCACCTTTAGCATGTCTCATAAGGCAAGTATAGTGATTAATTTCCTCAGCGTTTGTTTGTCTGAGAAACTCTTTATCTCACCTTAATTATGGAGAGATAGCTTTTCTAGTTATAGTATTCTTGGTTGATAGTTTCTTTTCTGTCAGTATTTTGAATATATCATCCTTTCTCTTGGCCACCATGGTTTCTGCTAAAAAATTGACTCATAGTGTCACAGGAGTTTCCTTGTATGTGAAGAGCTGCTTTTATGTTACTGCTTTCAAAATTTTTTCTTTGCATTTGACTTTTAATAATTTTATTATAATGTATCTCAGTGTAATCTTTTTTTGAGTTGATCCTGTTTCAGAAATTCTGAGCTTCATAGATCTGACGCCCCCAAATTTGGGAAGTTTTCAGCCTTTATTTCTTTAAATAAGCCTTTTGTTCCCCACCCCCTTTCTTTTATAATGTGAATTTAGCTCTCCAGATGGTATCTCACATATCTCATAGACTTCCTTTATGCCATTTCATTCTTTTTTATTTTTATCCTATAACTGGATATTTTTCAATGAACTGTGAGTTCATGGATTTATTTATTTATTTATTTTTTGCTTTAGCAAGTCTGCTGTTGATTTTTTATTGCACTTTTCAAAATTTCATTCTTTGTATTCTTGAGTTCCAGAATTTGTTTTTTTTTTTTTTATGATTTCTATCTCTTTGTTAAAGTTGTCATTTTGTTCATGTATTGTTTTTCCTAATTTTGTTGAGTTCTCTATCTGCTTTCTCTTGTAACTTGCTGAGCTTCCTTAAAACTATTAGCTTGAATTCTTTTTCAGGCTATTTATAAATCTTCATATCTTTGTTGTCAGTTACTGGAGCTTTATTAGTTTTCTTTGGTGATTTCATGGTTGCCTAATTCTTAATGTTATATGTAGCCTTGCATTGATGTTTGTGCATATGAAGGAGCAAACACCTCTTTGCAGATTGGCTTTGGTAGGTATAGAACTTTTTCTATAGAGTTTCTGGACTGATAGGCCTGCCTCTGGGATTATAGTTGATTGGTGCTGGAGCAGGGTCACATGGCTGCTGCTGGGTCTGTGGGCCTCTTATCAGGTGTGATTTCTGTCAGATTCAGGTCAATGGGAATGTCTCCCAACAGAAATGGGACTGCCTCCAGGACCATGGTCAATGGGACCACCTCAAGGACCATGGTTGAAAACAGCTGGAAATTGGCCATAGGGCTGCTTCAGGTTCTACAGTCAAGTTTGATGGCAGTGAACTTGTTACCAATGATGTGGATGGGTGTGGCTCCTGCCTAGTTATTGAGTGGGCTCTCCCTGGGGCTTTGGGTAGGTTCCTGGGTGAGCAGGACTGCCTCTATAGCAATGGTAGAGAGAGACTATAGCTGTTTCAAAGGACTGCTTCAGGATTTGTAGTTGGGTCTGAGTTTGGTGGACTTCTTCCCGGGGACATGGATAGGTGTTTCTCCTCAACAGATGGGGCTAGTTTCAGAATTGTGACCAAACAGGCCTGGAGTTGAGTCTACAGGGGCAGGGCACTGCTTTCAGTCTGAATGGGAACACATTCAGTGAGGTTGCTATTGGTGTGTATGTCTGCTTTCTCAAAGTGGCTCTTCTTATTTTTGGGCTTCACTGAGCTTTCACATACCCAGATCCCAAAATTCTACAAAGGCACTTTTGTCCACAGATGGATGCCAGATCATTTTTTTAATGAGGGAATGTGAGATGGGTATCTTTTATTCTGCCAACTTGCTGATGTCACTCTCCCACAGATGTATTTTTGAGGAATAATAATAGAGTTAATGTTTGCAGCTGTGAGAAATGAATGTAGAAGCCTCCTTGAGATTATCTAAGCCTTACTACTATGTAAAAATGAATATTTAAGCATCATAAAGTGAAAAAATGTGGAAAATGTATGCCTTTCCCTCACGATGACTGGCTTATATTGGAAAATCGCAGCCTATGATGAACTATATTTTTTCTAAGTTTGGATATAGAACAAAGCTTATTAATTATGTAAGAAGCTTTTGAAATTTAGGCTGTAATGAATTTGTTAGGACCTCCTAGGCTTCTGACCTACTGTGCTAACAAAATGACTCATAGCCTTAGGTTTGAGTGAGCAAATGACCTTTGGGAGTTTTTGGAATGTAATCAAGTTGCTTTTTAAAAAATAAGTACCATGGGTGATTTGTTATTAGAATCAAGGAATGGGCAGGAGATACAGTTTTAGGCTTAGATATCAAGCTTCAGTGTATTCTCCATTCTTCTGTTTATTCTGTGAGTGATTCATTAATTCACTTGTGACACTAAAATAAGTCAGAAGAACAATGATCTGATCTCTCTGACTCCAGAAATTTTCCCCACTTACTTCTTCTTTGCCTCCTGAAATGCAGCGTGCATAGGAAAAGAACCCTGTGAGGAAGGAACTGTGACTTTCCAATATAACTAGTAAGCATGATATAAGGATGGGATTGATCAAGAATAATGTTAGTATATTTATCACAGATCTCTTCTCCTAGAAGAAAAATTGAGAAGTGATAAAGAGATTGGAAAAGAAAAGTAAGAAAGTGGTTAGAAAGTGCAAACATGAATACTTGAATTCTGACCTTTTGCTCTCTGACCTTTCTGAACTCATTTATTTTTCAGTTGTGCTCCTGTCCTCACTCATTAAATGTCTTCTTTCCTTGACATCCATATTTATAGCTGTTCTTTTGCATAATAGAATACTCAGCTTGTGTGAGTTTAATGTGTCTCTTTTAAATATATGATGAGAGTAGCTTCTTTCTATGCTGCATCAAGAATATTTGTCTCACAAGCACAGGAATAATACACTTAAGAAGCATTAATGGAACGATGTTTAAGTGAAAGCATTCTTCATTTCATATCATCTAGCACTCTTCTTTTAAAGAAAAGTATATTATTCAAAGGGATATTTAACCAGAAGAATTTTCACCAGAGTTAGCCACTGTATCACAGAGCAGAAATGAAAATTGTATGCTACTTATAGCCCAAGCACAACTGTCTTATTGAACATTTAGCAGATTGCACCAATGTTATGATTATAGAGAATCTATTATGAGAAGTTTTCTAAGTTACAGACCAAGAAATGCATTGAATTTCAGTCAGATATGGTACATGTTGAATTAGAATTATTAATGGAATCGCTCTACTCTTTTCTAAAGGAGGTACACAGCAGATCAACAGCCCTCTGTTCTTTGCTTTGTGTTTCTTCAGACAGTTTAAGTGACCACAATTGAATCTCCTGTTAAGTTTTGTCCAAACTTATTTTGCTATCAAATAAATGATGCTATTTTTGGAATAATTTGTTCAGCTACTGTGATTTTAAGGTTTTCATTTTTGTTCACTGAACAAATTCTTAATTATCTAAGGGCAATTGAAATGCTCCACAAATCTTTGTGCAGTCAAAGTTATTTCTGTGAATAATGTACAAACTAACCTCTTGTGAGCCCATCTATATTTGAAAGGTTTACTAATGGGCTGCTTCTTCCCCTTGCACATATGCTGGTTTATAATTTACAGCAGCCCTCCAGGAGCTATGTCTAATCCCACAGCCCTGCCACACATCACAGCACGTAGCTCTCAGCTGCCACAAATCCCTGGCTGGAAACTTTCTGTTCTCTTTTTTGCCTACGGTTTATTGCATTTTGTTTCTACAGTTTTAGTATTTCCAGTTACTTAATGGAATATAAAACATATTCAGTTTTATGTCATTAAAATCTTTTAATAACTTCCTTCTTTGATGCTATAGATTTACATTTTCTATACTATTTTTAAATTTTTATCGCAAAACATGGATTATCCTTATTTTTACAATTTTATAATTTTTATACTTTTTATGATTTTTATTATTATTTCTTTTTATAATCAAGTGATTGGTTAAGGAGTCAAAACAATTGGAATTATCTGGGAGTATTTTTACGATTGTTCTTCCATTGCTGTTCACTACCACCCATCATTCTGCCAGATCTGTTTCTTCCTTTGCCTTTGTGGATGTTTCTTCAAGGATAAATCTCTTTGGGAATACCAGTTGTCTTTTGTCTTTGTGTTTCCTAGGCATATGTTCACACTTGGATTTGTGGAATGGAAGAAAGCCAAGTTAATTATACTTTATTCTCTCAGTTCTTGACATGCATTTTCAAACAGATTGTCATCGTGTTAACATAATGTCTGCTATATTAGGGACCTCTATTAAAGGAAATGAATATCATTACGTTATTTTTAGTTCCTACATTCCTAAATAATTTAAAGGATAAAATTCAGAAATATGTTTTTAGCATTTTCTCTCCATTTTATTATCTGTTTTATTTCTTTCCTAAGTATAGCCCAAATCCTCTTTTTTATTTTTTTAAATCTTTTCTCCTATTTGACTGATTTTTATAATTGTGCTCTTCTTCCTACTTCCACTTAGATGAAAAGTAGATACATTTGCTTTGGGGTCTGAAACTGACAAAGACTTCAGATCTTTCTTTCAAGAGGAAATTTCCTTCTTACAATTAGTGAAAATTTCCTTTAGCTTGTTGAATTTAGAGCATATCCTGTAGTCAAGCCATTTAACTTAATGAATCGTTTTTTTTCTTATTGTTTTAATTTTATTTTGCTTTTCTTGCCATAATCCTAAAACTTGTATATTTTAAAAGGAAAAATAATTTATTGTCTGTCTGTGGTATTAGGAAAGTTAGTTTTTGCATCAGTGCTTCAATTTCTTAAAAGCTGTGGTTACAAAAAAATCATCATTAACAGCAAGTTGTTTGTTGTAGTAATCATCCTGCTAAATCTTTTTACTGTTTCTTGAGCTTTGTCACACCGTGGGGACTATGCCAAAACTTGCTACAGGGACAAGGAATATACTGTATGGAAAGTCATTCCTCTTAACACTTAATTTTGCTATGAAACTGAAACTATTCTAAAAAAGTAAAGTTTATTAATTAAAAAAAAAAAAGAAAAAAACCCAACTAGCCAGATGTCTACAGAGAAGGAGATTCAAGCTATCTTGGATACAGCAGTATGGAATAGCCATGGGAATATAGCATTCAAGCCATAATGGCTGATTTACATTGGTAATACAACATTCTCCCTTTCCTATTAAACTTTTTGTCAGGAGAAATGATTAATCATGTGGCATTTTCTTTTTCATTACATTCTCTGTGATGAGAATATGAGACTGTGCAATGCCTATTACATTTTACGAATGATGGCTGGGTGCAGTAACATTTTGATTTGGCTTTTGACTACACTGTATTGTTGGCCAAATCTCTCATTCAGTTTGACTATGCAGCATTCTGATTGAATGGTTCAAAGAGTTAGAAAACCCAAATGCAGAATACTAAGAACCTATAATTCAAAGACAGCATCAATCACACGAGGCTGTTGTCCTATTATTAATAAAACAAGATTGTAGTGAGATATCATAATACGAACTGTTCTCATTAGAAGATTGTTATCCAAATTGGACAAGGAGAAAATTGAAACCAATCCTACTCAAACTAATTTAGTGCATTTTTTTTCTTAAAACATACAATAGCACTGGTGAGCCATTGGGTACTTTTAGCATTTTAAAATACAGATACAAAAGGCATAAGAAGTCTAAGTATCATACTTTTGAGTTATTGAATGTTAGTGTCAATTACTGGCCATAAGTTACCTGTAAACCCTCAAAGGGTGGCAGTAGCCCTGGGACACAGGAAGGAATCAGGGTGCAGCAGGAAGCATGAATGTACTTTCAGTTCTGTTGGGTAGTAGGCTGGGCACACTGATTAATTTTTTCTTTTTTCTTTCTCTCTCTCTCCCTCTCTCTCTCTCTTTTTTTCTTTTTGGCTTCAGTCTGCTGTTGCAAGAGATTTCACTCTTATCAGTCTTGATCATCATGATCCCTTCTGGTATACCATGACAACATCTACTCTGTCTTCTTGGGAAGAACTAAGTATTGGGATTTGGGGAAATACGGGATAAAGATGTTCAACAAAATCTCACCAATGTCAAAAGTATTGCCGTTCACTTTGGTTCAATGCTGTGACAGCTCAGGTCAGATTCCTAAGGTGACTCTGAAATTAATTCCATTGTTTATAAATTTCTTGAGTTATTAATAGAGAATGACAACTTGCCAGTTGATACACTCTGCCTTTGTACCTCCATCACCTTCATGAAACAATAACCACTTTAAAAGCAGCAACTCTGAATTTATCATTGTGTTCATCACGGTTTTAAGTGTATGGTACCTTACATTTAATAGGTATTCAGTAAATATTTATAGAATTGGGAGCCTAATGAGAGGAAATAAGCTTACATTCCACAGCAAATAGGATTTTAATTACTTTCACTGTTGAGCTTACTATGTGGATATTAAGGGACACTAAATGGCTGTTTCTCAATGTCTCTTTATTTGTTCTACTACATTTATTGAGTCCTACATGCCCAGTGTTGTGCTGGGAGCTGGGGACAGAGAGGGTTCATTAAGAGTCCAGGCCCTCAGGGGGCTCCCAGCAACAAGATATCTTTAGGGATATTTAGCTCAAATAGTTGATAGATTAGATCAGAGGTTAAACAACAGTGTTGCTGAGGTAGAGATAAATGGTTTAATTTTTTTCAGCTTATTTAGCCAGACACCGTTCTTTATGGCTTCTCTTAGGCCTATGTTGCTAGTCACAAGTGGGACCTGGTGAGAGAATATGTGTGAATCCGTGTCAGATCATTACTGCTATGGGGAAAACTCTTCCAAAACATGTTACCGAAGGTGATCAGTAGCATTATCTCCTCTTACAAAGAACATTTTCACTTCTGAGACTTTTCTGTTATTGTTGTTCTTCTAGCCTTACAGTTATGTAAACTAATTCTTTGAATTTCAACTCCTTTTTTCTTTCACTCTGTTAAAGTAAAACATCTATATATCTACATAGCTAGATAGATAGAATTAATAATATTTGATACACAGCAAAGTGAATTTCAACTTTTGTTTTCAAATTAACCCTGGATGCTTTACAGGAAAATGGCTTGGTCTGTAGGGACCTTCTTTGTGTAATTATTGCTGACTTTAGTTGTTTTAAGATAGGCTGTAGTGCTAGTAGCATTTGTCTACGATCTGCTAGCCTACACAAAGTCTTTGGGAGAATTATAAAAAGGAAGCTTTTCTAGGAAGGTGAATTAGAAAGAGGCAGCCTTTTTTTCTGTAACCAGATGCAGTCCCACATTAGGGTACAGTGAGCAGAGCTCAGACAAGGGTTGGATTTCAGCCCCACTCATACCCTCTGCCATATCTCTTTGTGCTTTGGACAAAATATACAAATCTAGGTTGTAGCCCTGACACTTGGAATTGAAATGAAATTTCTTGCTTTTTCTTCAGTCAATAGCATTCTGGAACAAGTGATGTAGACTCAGCACTTTGATAAGCCTTGTGGGAAGTTTAGTAGAGTAGAGCAGTAGCTCTCATACCCAAAAGGTTGATTACAGTGTAGTTAGGGAAAATGTAGACATGATTACAACACTTGAAATTTTAGTGCACAGTGCCCGTCAGAATGTGGACTGCTACCAATTTATAAATAGGGTATGTTGCAAGAGTATTTGTAAGATAGTACCTTGAAAATTAGAATGCTTTTTCCTCACAGGAAAAAAAAAAACAAAACAAAACACATCAATGTGGCCATAATAATCCCATCTAGAAAAGATACTTATAATTAATTGTATTAATGGTTCTATAGAGCTTAAATGCTCCTAGGAGAAGATAATCCTAAATTTTAACTGGGATAGTAGAAACATATCTTCCTTCTCTGGGGCTGGATTATGCCTCTGGTAGCAGGAGGATAACTGAGACTATGAAAGAGGGAGACATAACCATTTGGATGTAGAGGTGGTCTCCAAAGCTGGTGTTTACAATTAGGGCAATTTGAGGACAATAAAGTCCTGACCTATGTGGTAGAAATATTAAATACTATAGAAGGTCTAAGGAAAAGGAAGTTAATGAAAGCTTGAGTGGCCATGATAAGCTGGAGGAAGGATATAAGACTCTAACTGGATATTAAAAAATTTGTGGCTTCTTAACCACATTTTATATCATTTTCCTACAATTTATTATATTCCTTCATGGGTTAGTCCCTTTCTTCATCACCAAATGTCTTAATGGTAGAAATCTGCCAGTTGGCTATTCTCATACTATTGCAGTGTCCATAAAGCATCTTTCCAGATGGTGGAGAGCAAAAGTATCAAGGGAAGAGAATCTTTAAGCATCAACTTCATACTTCAGCTATACACATTTGACTTTGATCTGTACTAGAACCATCTGTATTTGCACAATATCTTTAGAAATATATGAAGGCTGGGAAAATTTCTCTTTGACACCTCACATGAGCTCATCTCTTTGACACCTCACATGAGCTCAGGATACAGTCCTACACTGTTCAATTTCATGTTAAGTTTTGTATACTCAACTCTGCTAAGTAAAATTAGAAAGGTATGCTTTTTCTTAAAAGCTAACAGAATGTATTTGAAAATATAATTTCAGAAATTTGGATATAACACCTGTGTGACAAAAAAATGTGCCACAGTAGAAATAGCATTAAATTGGAGTCAGAAGATCCAGGAGCTGGTCTTGTTGGCTCAACTTATTAGGTCTGTGATCTTGATGAAGATACTAACTTTGAGGCTGTTTCTTTATCTGGCAGAAGTAGCTAATAATACAGGCCTATTAATCACATAGGAGGTTGTGAGGTTCAAATGATATAAAGGAAAAATGGCATTGCTGTGGAAATGGCTCTACAAATCTACAAGTCACTTTATTATTGTTTTGGCCTTGAATTATAATCTCACAGTACATATGCTAGGACTTCTAGAGTTGGATGGTATCTCAAGATACCAACTATTCCCCTGCATTTAGGCAGGCAAATAAAGGGATATCGTCTTAACTTATGAATGCAGAAATTCAGACCCAGAGAAGTTAACTGACTTGTACATTGTCATATAGACTACAAGTAGTTAAACACTGAAGGCAGCATTTTTTCTACTGTATCAGACTAGCTTTTGCAAAACATAATGCATCTCATTGGAGCTGAATATTTTAAGGTGTCCAATTGTTTTTTGCTTTAAAAACAAAGAAACACAATTTTTAAAGTTTTTTGTTTTATATTTTTAAATTGACATATAATAATTGTACATATTTTTGGTGGTACATAGTGATGTTTCCATACATATAATGTATAGTGATCAGATAAGGGTAATTAGCACATCCATCATCTCAGACATTTATCACTTCATGTTAAGAAAATGCAATATCCTCCTCTAGCTATTAATATTTGAAACTATATAATACATTATTGTTAACTGTAGTCATCCTACAGGGTTATAGATGGCTAGAACTTATTCCCCTTACCTAGCTGTAATTTTGTATCCTTTAACAAATCTCTCCCATCTTCCTTTCCCCATTCTTCCCAGCCTCTAGTATCCTCTGTTATACTTTTTACTTCTATGGGATCAACTTTTTTAGCTTCCACTTATGAGTGAGAACATGCAGTGTTTAACTTTCTGTGCCTGATTTATTTTGCTTGATATAATGTCCTCCAGTTCCACCCATGTAGAACTACATCAGATAGTTTGCAAATATTTTTCTCCTATTCTGTAGGTTATCTTTTTATTCTGTTGATTGTTTCTTTTGCTGTAAGAAATTTTCTTTAAAGAAGGGATATAGAATATCTATAAAAGTTACCACTTTCAGAGTTTGAGTTTGGAACTTACGGTACAGAAGATTCATAATTGTACTTCTTAGGTAGGACATTAGTCAGTTTAATTTAAAATATCATTAAAATGAAGAAGAGTTTGTATTTGACCCTTTTTACCTGAGTAACTAAGATCATTAAACATTTCACAGATTACTCATCAATGCCAAATTTGTGGGAATCAGGGCAAATATGAGTATCTTGTAAATAAATAGAAGAATATTTACAATGTTTGCTAATTAAAGCAATTGATATTATTTAAGTAAAAAGGAGGGTAAACCTCTATTGAATATTCTACCCAAGTAATTAAAAAAGATCGATGGAGCTCAGCCTCAGACAGCTGAGGGCTGTAAATTAGGAAAAAAATTACTTTCATCCAACATTTACCTTACTTTATCCCTGTGGATTTAGGGGGCTATTAGTGAGGTGTGCGTGCAGTGAATCAACAGACTATACTATATGTTACTCTCCTGATAAGTTGCTGCTCTAGCAGTAATCAAAGCAGCTTAAAAAGCAGTGAACAAAATAAAAATAAGATCAATAAGCAACCAGCAGAATTTTCTTTGGTCCTAGTTCTATTGTTTGTAACTAATTGCTACAAGATGACACACTAAATTTTTCAATCTTGCTTGGCTATTTTCTTTACTCAAAGCATTCACTGTGCTCAAGAGCTTTTTGAAGTTGGTATGAACCTTGATTTATGGTTATTTAAATAGGGCAGAAGCTTGTGAAAATTGTCTGCAGTGATGTTATTTAATTGGCTCATTACTATGCTTGATATGAGGTGGTAGAATATGATTCTCCATAGTAAAGTCTCAAAGAAACAAATACAAGTTTAGCTATTTACTCAAACTTTCCCAGTTGGAGGAATTGAGTTATAAATCTTGAATAACTGTGCTTTCTCAAGAGTCTTCTAGTACTTTTGCTGAAACAGAACATACATGAGAAGAGCTTTGTAGAGTTGATTAGTTGCTTCTGGTCTTAAATAAACTCAGAATAGTGGGATTGCAGAGTTAACATAACAATTGCATCGTAACATAGTGAGACCACCCTAACTTTCCTTGGTTTTCTCAGGACTCTACATTTTCCAGTCAAATTTCTCACTTATCCTATTCAATCTAAAGTTTTGGTCTTTATATATAATGATCAATTTTATGATTACTATAGTTCTTTGATGTCTATAAGATGACAACTGTGTAAGTTAGAGAAAAGAACATGGCTGATGTGATCACAAAAATGTATTGCACATCTCTAGACCAAGAAAAAAAATGAAAGAACTCTGGTCAACTACTCTATGTATTTAAAAAATAGGCCCCCCATGTTCACAGCACATTTCTAACTCCCTGAAAGTTTAGCGGTTACATTTTTGGTGTGAAAATTTGTAAAGGGAAGTAAAGTCATCAAAACCTGTGAATCTTTTCCTTGATTTTTATTGACTAAAGTTACTTAAAAAATGGTGACTTGAGAACATTTTTGGGGATAATAGGCAAAGAAAATATGAACAATAGAATAACCCATTGAAAGTAATTCAAGTTACATGAAGTATAAGGAAATTATAGAGGAAATCTTTTGAATAAAATTTAAAATGTAAGTAGACAAATAATTGGATTATAAAATTAATACATGTTCATTATTGAAAATTTAGAACAGAGAAGATCTTACCACATAGTAACTATTGTTTGCCTTTCCAGTTGTTTTCTCATATACATTTTTAAACAAAAATGTAATTGTTCTCTTCATGCTATTTGATAACGAGTCATCTGTTAAAAATATATTACGGATATTTTCTAAAATAACATTTTACAATGTAATTTTTAATGAATGCATATTATTTCATTAAATGGACATACCCTAATTTGTTAAATCAATCCTCATTAGTGTTTTTTGAGGTTATTGACCACTTTTTACTATCATAGGATGAACATTATATGTGAGTATGTGTGTGTATGTATCTATGTATATATGTAATTATATATATATGAATTGTTGGATCAAGTGGCATGCCCTTTAAAATTTTTGTTGCTGTACACAAAAGTTTTATTACTTTATATTTCCATAAGTAATATAAGAGACTGCCTATTTACCTGTACCCTTGATGAAGGCGGGTATTATCATTGCTAAAGCAAAATTAAAATGCAGATCAAGGCTGAAAAATTCCTGAGCAAACAATACCAAAGACCTCAAAAATAGCCTTAATCTTGCTTAAATGACAAACATAATTGAAACTTAATTTGGGTCACAACTACAAACAGTAGCAAACCTTAACTTGGGTTATTTTCGATAAATGCTTAGATTAGACAGAAATAAAACTTAACTCCAGCCAATTATAACCAGTCAACTAACATGATTATATGACTAGGGATTTTCCAACAAGGTACCTTAAAAAGAGCAATTTTGTAATTGCAAATCAATAAAATAATTTCTTCATTTGCTTCTGCATTTTCCCAATAAATATTTGCCTTAGACATTTTGTCATTGGAGCACTAAACGTTTTTCAGTCTGGTGTTCCCCAATTAATGAATTGCTTCTTACTCAAATAAACTCTTTAAAATTTTATTGTCCCTCATGTTTTTCTTTTACATCATTTAAATAAATCTTTACAAATTTCCTAGGTATAAGTTGTGCCTTATTGTTTTAATTTTCACTTCTTTGTAAGTAAGTAAGGTTTTGACCATTTTTATTTCTTTTTGGGCCATTTTTATAGCTATTGCTCATTTTTATTTCTTGTAGGTTATTTTCTTCTCTATGTAATTCACTTGTTGTCACATAGAAGTTAAGATATTTCTTTTCTGGTGTGTCATTCGCATTTGCCTTTTTATCATATTCTTTGTGACTTATGGATATGTTTAATTTTTACAAGTATCCATTCGATGATAACTGCTTTCTGTAGCACACTGAGAAAGGTGTTTTACACTCTGAGAGCAGATAAATATTATTTCTTCTAGTAATGTTATGGCCTAATTTTTTATATTTAAATAATGAATTCCTTAAGAAAGCATTTTTTGGTAAGTTGTCACCTATGAATCTAATTTTATTTTATGAACATTTAGTCAGTTGTCATTAAACCATTTACTGCATTTACTGATAAGTCCTCTTTCCTCACAGATTTTAAATGTTCTCTATATCATATACTACATTTTAATGGGCATTAGGGTCATGTTTAGGATCTTAATTCTGTTTCTTTGCTTTTTCATACATTCTTGTACCAGTACAAGAATAATTGTTGAGATATTAAACTTCATTTTATTTATTTATTTATTTATTTTTTTGCTTCTGTTGCCCGGGCTAGAGTGCTATGGCATCAGCCTAGCTCACAGCAACCTCAAGCTCCTGAGCTCACGCAATCCTTCTGCCTCACCCTCCCGAGTAGCTGGGACTACAGGCATGTGCCACCATGCCCAGCTAATTTTTTCTATATATTTTTAGTTGGCCAATTAATTTCTTTTTATTTATAGTAGAGACAGGGTCTCGCTCTTGTTCAGGCTGGCTTTGAACTCTTGATCTTGAGTGATCCACCCATTTCAGCCTCCCAGAGTGCTAGGATTACAGGCGTGAGCCACCACGCCTGGCCTAAACTTAATTTTAATACCTGATTTTATAGGTTACTGTTCCCTTTATACAAGTGTTCTTGTAAATTTTTGATTACTCTTTCAGATAAAATTTTGAATCATTTTTATCAGGTTGTAAAACAATTTCCAAAGATAATTATATTTTCATTAAATTTGTTAATTAATTGTGAGAGAATTGTGCAATATAGTGATTTAAAGTGCTGTTTTGACCCAGTTTGGGGGCCTTGGGTAGAGGACAGTCAGTTCTCCTTCTTCTTCTTCTTCTTTTTTTTTTTTTTTGCAACAGAGTCTCACTCTGTTGCCCAGGCTAGAGTGCCCTGGCATCAGCCTAGCTCACAGCAACCTCAAACTCCTGGGCTCAAGCAATCCTTCTGCCTCAGCTCCCAAGTAGCTGGGACTACAGGCATGCGCCACCATGCCTGGCTAATTTTTTCTATATATATTTTTAGATGGCCAATTTCTTTCTATTTTTAGTAGAGACGGGGTCTCGCTCTTGCTCAGGCTAGTTTTGAACTCTTGACCTTGAATGATCCTCCCGCCTCATCCTCCCAGAGTGCTAGGATTACAGGTGCAGTTCCCCTTCTTAAAAAGCTGACTTTGTCTACACTCCAACCACTTCCCTCACACTCTGGGTCACTATGCACCAGCCCTAATCACCCCAGACAACCAGAGCCATCCCCTGGGCCCCAAGGCTGGCTGAAATTATTCAAACTAGCTAATCCTAAACCTGCTTGCCCTGGCTCACTCTTTCAGAAACCACAATAAATGCGCCTGACTACTGTTGCCCTCTCTCCCTCTGCCTGGTGGCTGCCCTCGATGCCTCCTCTGAATGGCCCTGTGTGGTGTGGTGTTTTCTTCCCAGTGAACTGTGAATGTAACAAAATGGTAAAACTTTCCAATTTCTCTTTCTTGCTCTGTTCTGGCCTTACCATACCTTACTCAACGAAATATGGGTAAATCAAATTGATATTCCATAATGTTTTTCTCAACCAGGAAAATGTGTATTTTAAAAATGATATTAAAGGATACAAGAGAGAAAATACTAAATAATATTCTCCTTATCTGCAATTTATCTTTTCGTTTTCAAAATAGTGTCTTTTGAAAAGCAAATATTTTAAATTTTGATTAAATCAAATATACCACTTTTTCTCTTATGCTTTGTGTTTTTTGTATCTTATCTAAGAAATTTTTGCCTAACACAAGATCACAAAGATTTTATTATGTTTTTTTCTAGAAGTTTTATAGTTTAGCTCTTACTCTTAGAGCTATTGTCCACTTTGAATTCTTTTTTTGTGAATGATCTGAGGTAAAGGTATGTAATTATTCCAGTGTCTTTTGTTGAAAAGACTATTTTTCCATTTTGAATTATTGTAACACTTTGTTGAAAATCTGTTGGCCATATGTTTGAGTCTATTTCTGGAGTCTCCCTTCTTGCTATTTATGTGTTCCTTATGCTAATACCGTACTGTCTTGATTGGTATAGCTTTATTTTAAGTCAAAATCAGGTAATGTAAATCTTCCAACTTTATGCTTTTGTTTTGCTCTTCTAGGCCCTTTGCATTTACATATTTTAAAATCCTCTTATCAATTTCTAAAAAAAATCCTACTTAAATATTTATTGAGATTATATTAAATCTATAGATCAATTTGGGGTGAAGTGCCATCTTAAAAATATTAAGATGTTATATTTTTAAGTAAGACTTCTTCCGTATGTCTCAGCAATATTTTGCAGTTTTCAGTGTACAGGTCTCCCACATACTCTCTTAAATGTACCCCAAATTATATTTTTTATTTCATTGTGAATTGAATTTTAAAATTTTGTTTCAGATTGTTGCTAGTAGGTACAAAGAAAACTTATTTTTTGTATTGCTTTTATATAATGCTACCTTGCTTCATTCACTTACTAGTTCTACTTGTTTATCTGTAAATTCCTTATGATTTTTTACATCAGAGGTAAGAATTTTTTTTCCCGTAAAGGGCCAAATGGTAACTATTTTAGACCTTACAGACCATTAGTCTCTGTTACAACTACTCAAGTCTACAACTATGGCACATAAGCAACCATAGACAATGTATAAATGAGTGCTCTACATACAGAATCATGTTATCTGTGAATAGAGAGCTGTGCTTAATCCTGGGGGTGCCCTTTTCTCCCTTGTCTTACTGTACTACTTAGAACTTTCTGTATCATGTTAAATAGAAACGCTGAGCGTGGACGTCCTTACATAACTAATCCAACTGCCGTTTTGCAGACTTAAGTTTTCATCTATCTTGTTTTTTCTCATATGCTTTGATTTGGATAATTTCTATTTATTTCTATTTAAAATTACTGATTCTTTTTTCTTTCCTCTCTAATGTGCTATTAGCTTACCTAGTTTTTTTTATGTTTACTAGTTTATTATAAGGGATATTATAAAAGATATAAATGAAGAGATACATAGAGCGAGTTATAGGGGAAGGGAGGCAGAACTTCCAAACCCTCCCAAGGCATGCCATGCTCCAGGAACCTCCTTGTGTTCAGCTATGCGGAAGCTAACTGAACCCAGTCCTCTTGAGTTTTACGGACAACCAAGTCAAAATGCGATTAGCCTTCATGGTATGGGGTGGGGCCCTCTTTGGAATGAGAGTCTTATGACCCACAATCAGAAAAGCAGGGGAAGCCAGAGAGAGTCTCTTTTCTGAGACCTGCTCCTGAGAACACATCCAACACTATATGAAGAGACTGTAACAAGAGCTATGGGAGTTATGAACCAGGAACTGTGGATGAAAAGCAATATATATATATATATATATATACACACTATATATCATAATACTAACTATAGGCTATGCCCTAGTTTTCAAACATGTATGGGGGAAGAGGTACAGGAATTCCAGCCCTCACAGGTCATGGCCACCCTCTAGGAACTTCCTCATATTCAGCTATATGGAAGCTCCCAAATCATCTAATTTTTTTAAATTTGATCATTGTAATTTTTAGTTCAAATTTTTAAATAGTTTTTAGGTATCTATTGAGATTCCTTATTTGTTCACCCATTTTTAACCTGTATAAAATTATTGGAATATACATTTAAATTTTCAACATATTTTTATTAACTGCTTTGAAGTCTTTATTTTGTTATAAAGACATCTGCACCCAAATGTTTCTGACAGCACAATTCACTATTGCTAGGTCATGGAAACAACCCAAGTGCCCGTCAATGCATGAGTGGATTGTTAAAATCTGGTATTTGTTCACAATGGAATATTACTCAATTTTAAGAAATGACAGTAAGTTAGAACCTCTTGTAT
>CAUYRT010056467.1:0-19462 GCA_963574885.1 Lepilemur ruficaudatus
AATGATTTTCAGTGAATTTACTGAAGTGTACAGTTAATCACATAAATCAGTTTTAGAGGAATTCCTTTCCCCTATTGAGACCCCTAATTCCGCTCCCCAACTACTTTTCAAGCATGTCCCACCCCTCCACAGTGCCCACCACGTTGCTCAGATGTGGGTTTACCCCCCACCCCCCAAATCCCTAGTGATCACTCCCATCATTTGAACACCGTATGTTTCTTTAAAATTTCTAGGTTGCACTTGTCATGTAAATGCCTAATGAAATCTTTCCAAAAATTTCTCCATTACCCATTATTTCTCTCCTGCTCTTCTGAAATTTATAGATTGTTTTTGTACTATAAATGATGCATTTCCAATTCTGTTTTTTATTCTACAATCTATGCAACTTTAGGTTTAAAAATGAAGAGTTAATTTAAATTACTAAGCTATCACATCATTTTCCATAAAATTGTTTTTTTTTTATCTTAGACTTTCTCTTTGTCTTCACTTTTACCTATCTTTGTTACATTGCATCTGATATTTTTTTCCACAGAAATTTTATTATTTTTGAGGGATTCATTTCCTTTATACATTTCTTGAGCCTTCTAAAATTGTTGATTTTTATTGGCTAACTTGTAGCAGATGATTTCTCATTTAGTTTTGGAATTTTGGTTGAATTATTAATTATGCAAATGCCTTGAAGACAAAAATCACAAAATATAAATAAAAATGAAAACTGATGAATATCTCTAAGAGAAAAGAACGGAACACTAAAGTAGGATGAATCCCCAAAGACAAACCAATCTGCAGAAGCCGATAAAGCACACAGGACGATTGGAAAGTCAACATGACTGTGTTAGGTAATTCTTTGAACATGTGGTTCCACCTTCCCTTGGAAACTCTTCTACATATATCTGGCAGATGTGGGCTGAGAGACTGGAGAAGGCACAGCTGTTTCTCACACTCCTGAATCTGAGAGCAGCATTAGTCATGAGACGTACCCAGGTACAAAGATGATTATGAAATATAGTCCCTTGGCTGCACTCCTAGAAACAACTGTCCACTGTGAAAAGGGGGCATTATTTTATATGTGACAGCTTGCTGACTCTGTTATAGAACCCTTGACATTAAAACAAAAACAAAAACAAACAAACAAACAAAAAACCACACACACAATTTTGTCAGCAGACATTCCTTTTTTAATAGCACCTTTTTAAACAGAGTAACTTTAACTTACTCTACTTCACATGATCAGCACAATAGGTAAAAAATTGTCAAAATAACCTCTATTTCCTAATGGCCATTGTCCTCTTAAGCCCAACTAATAAAAATACATTCATAAGGATAAGTCTAAGGTGCATTTACCATAAATTGTAAGTCACTGATAACACAAAAGGGTTAAACAAGACAATTTTTACTTTGAGGAAAATTCCATTCATTTGAACTAAAATTTTGACTCTTCTACCTTGAAGATAATTAATGAGGTGTGGAGACCTGAGAAGAACTTCTCCAGTGCCTGTCGTTACCCAGGCAGTCCTGTTGCCACACAAGTACCGTTATTTTATTTTCTTTCAGGGAATCAACTTTTTTCTCATGGTTGATGACAAGACCATATGAAAAATTTGTAATATTAGAGAATTTTCTTTTAATGTTTGCTTTTTTGTGTGTTTTATTTAAGCTTATTTCTGGAAAACATATATGAAGTAAAAAACTTCTAACAAAAAATCTTGAGGTTAAAAAAGCATGTTTAAAAATACCAGTGGATATTTTTGCATGACTCAAAGCCGTTTTTTAACAGAAAACACATATACACAAAAGTTTGTTGCCTTAATACATTTTTGTCATCTATCCCTGGAATACTAAAGTCTGTACACATTCTTTATACAGTGTAAAGTGTTTTCCAGAAATTATTTTGTAATTGGAATTTTTACCAGCATTATCTTACAAAACTCACGTTTTCCTTCGAAGAGATCCATCACCCATTATGAGGAGTTATTCTCATCCTTTAGCTGTTCAATAGCAATTTAAGGTTAATTTAAAATTTAAGAAGTAATTATGAAGAAAAATTAAAATAGTGGTCTTCACATTACTCACTATATAAGTTAATTTTAAAAGTAAAAAAAAATCATAGTAACAGTTTCTCTGACATCATTTCCCAATATAAAATGCACATAAAATATTAACACCAAAAGCTAAAAAAATGACAATGGGAACTTTTGAGAATTTAAAGCTAATTACCATGATTAATTTAGCTTCACTTCTAAGTAATACAAGAATGTACCAAATGTGAACACCATTATCATTCATATTTTTTCTTTGTTAAAAGTTAGTATTTTGAGTCTTAATGTCCTAAGTATCCTATGTTTCTACTGTATCATTTTCAAAGCAGTACATTTTGGAGGTGATTCTGTTTAAATTGAACACCTTTATTCATGCAATATTTTTTATAACCTGACATATATGCTATTAAGTGTAGATACAAAGCTGACATGCTATCTGGATATACATTTTACATATGTAAATATTTAAAACAATTTATATAGCAGAATTATCTTGTAGTCCAAACAATGTGAAGTTTGGGTTCGATCAAAAGGCTGCACTCAAGGTTCCAGAAGGCTACATGTGGCCCCAAGGCCACAGGTTCCCCTCCCCTGTCTGCCTCAGCCTCCAGGGTAGCTGGGACTACAGAGCACTCCACCATTCCCACCTAATTTTTTTTTCTGTATTTTGTAGAGATGGGGTTCTCGCTCTTGCTCAGGCTGGTCTTGAACTCCAGACCTCAAGCCATGCTCTTGCCTCAACTTCAAGAAGTGCTAGGATTACACGTATAAGCCACCACACCCAGCTTGAATAGACTATTTCTAAATGTAGTGACATACCACTTTTGAATAAGCATCTTGTTGCACTGTGGCTTAGACATAGAAACCTGTGACCAGTGCACTTGAGGCCAACATCTAACTAAAAAGGTCATTTTTAGAGAAGATTTAAAGAAGCCTCATGAAACAGAATGCTCCTTACAGACAAAAAGCCAAATGAGATAAGGTTAACTCAGTACCAAATCTTTCCAAGTCTGCCCCCTGGACTTATCCCAGGTCCTGATATCAGACGTCTTCTGGGTGAGAAGAATTGAAAGGAATATAAAACAGGATAAAGGGATATAATAAGACATCATTGGGGGCATAAGTATTGCCATTCTACCCTCTCTTTACAACATTTCATAAAGAAATAGTAAAAGAGCGTTTCCTCCCTTTAGCTCAGACTGATACACAACCGTGGTCCCTAAGAAACTCTAGAGGCACAGGCGCTCAGTAGAGGCCCATCTAGAAGTAGTCCTGGCGCTCAGCATAAATGTGGATTCTCTGTTGATGTAGCAGATGTGCCCAGAATCGGCACAGAGTTTCAGAAAAGAGGCAGTGGCCACCAGTCGAGGCTGTGCTGCTTTGTGGACCCACTTGGCATCTTGAGCCCATTTGAAATCCCCCAGAACATCCTCTAGGAACTCATTGGAACGTTTTCTTAAGCACACTGCCATCCGTAAGCGTAGGCAGAGCCAGAGCCAATGACATGCAGTTTATTTCAAGAAAAGTGCCCCATTCAGACTCACAGGCTGGAGAAGCCGGGAGACGAGAACATCCCCTATCCTTCCTTCCCTTTTTGTGTCCTGATCCTTCCCAAGACCTTTGGCTTGTCTGAAAACAGGCCATTGCTGCCTTCTTCCAATTATGATTCTTATTTCATATAATGATGGCTTAATAATGTAAGAAATATCAAAGCCACATATGCAAACAGAAGCCTTATTTAAATATATCAAAAGGATCGGTTATTATCTCACATTAATTTTGAGCATTTTCATTGCAGACTGATCCAACCCAGAGTACTTTTAAAAGATAACTTTTATCTCAATTACCATAAGCAACACAAAGAAAAGTTTTGTTTTTCAACATAAGAACAACTAAAAGAAAGTGGCATCACAAAACAACATAAGAATTAATAGCTAACTGTAAAACTCCATCAGAAATGATCCCTGCAGTACATACATTAGGTTGAGGGAAGATAAATAGAAACCAACAAACATCTTAGAAATTCCATGTAAACATTTAATCATCACAAATAAGCTGTAGAGATAGACCCTAGAGGAGTACTGCAGGAAAAATATGTTCCTCATATAGATCCATTGATCTCCGATGGTTTTTCAGGACTAAAATATTTGGTGTAAAACTTGCTGGTGAAGTCATAACTCTATTGAAACACAGCAGGGAGACCATTCAGACGATTTTCATTTATCCTTTAAGCTATGGTTCCTTAAATAACATTATGCCTCTACCTATCCCCAGTACAATTTTGATTTCATCCTCATTTAAAAAAATAGGTGTGCTGTAATTTAGAAAACATCTTCTCTACAAATACGTCTCATTACCATTTAACACACTTAGCAGAATTGATCAATTTAGCAAACATCAGTTATCTAAAGTGTGATATTAGTCTGTCATCATATTTTCCAGATAAAAATCCGGAGAGGAAGGGGATCTAAATTAATGAGTAAACCTTCACATGAGTATTTCTTTTATTAGCATTAAAATCTGCTATGTTGTCAGCACGATAGTAGCTTCTGGAATGTTAGTAATGAAGAGAGAGGTTTCACCTGAGCCTACTATGAGCTTAAAATTTATTTAAGAAGATGATGCAACCAGAAGAATAGCATAAGAAAGCAGATAATAAATATAAAATTGGTGACACATTTTGATGTTAAAGGGAAACAGAGAAAGAACTGCTAAGAGTCATGTGAGCTTGCTCTTTAAAAGATTTGAAAAAAATAAATAAAGCGTCGAGGGAATCGAGCCACTTACTTTAATCCAGTCCTTCAATTGCTACCAATATAACATGGATTGGGAGCTACGTCAAGAAGGTAAGTAGGTGTCAAAGTATTTGCTCGGGTATTTGCAGTCTGCGTGGCCTTTGTCAAATCTCTTAACTGTTCAAACATCTATTCTTTGATGAGTGGGTAACAGTATAAAACTCTAACTTAAAGGACTTTCCTGATGCTCAAATGAAGTGATGCATATGGAATCTTTTCATAAACAAATAAAAGTTTCACAAATCTCTGTTACTAATTTTTGAACTTTGAATACTAAAATTCCAATTATTAATGATAATAATAAAGACAATATTATTCAAGGACCTCAATATTGCTTTAACTTTTAAAAAATCTAATCTTACATTGTTGAGCTATAATATTTTTAAAGCATTTTTATTTTTTTGTAATTTAGCAATTCATTCCTCCTACTAAATTATATGTCCGAGGTGAGTGTGCCTGTGTGTGCACTTTCATGCTTTTTTTCACTGAAAATAATAATCAAAATTTTAAACAGCTGCCTCTATACTACAGATGATCATTGGTATAGATATTGAAACTAACAAATTGGAGTGGTGTCCCTGGACCTAAATTTTAGCCTGACGTCCAGCCTGTTGATCGTCTATCAGTTGGGTCCTGCTTAGCTACCAGACAGTGATTTAAGAACGGATCCTAGAGGGGTAGCAGACAAGGGCTTTAGTGGCAGTTGCCAACTGTGTTGCTTCCCTTCTGTAAAATATACATTCTTCTACCTTGTTCCATTTTGAATTCCTCTTAAACATCTATTTCCATATATGTTAATCTGGTATTACCTTATCAAAAATGTTTGCGCATGAGACCGTGGCAGCATGAAGTAAAGTTCACTTAATACTCTGTTCTTTCCAAATAGATACGTAACATATAAATTAAGGTAACAGGAGAACATAGTTCTTATGTTCAAAACCCTGGGTAGCTATAAAAATAAATAATAAAATTTTAAATAAAATACGATCTTCAAACTATAATCAAAGAACTATATCGCTTGAATCAACTTAATTCTGAAAATCTGGTGCATGCATTTCCGTTTCTTTTCATTTTAAAGTGAGACAATGAGAGAAATCAAACGTCTTGGGGATAAAATAATCATCGCTGGAGAAATCATTACTGACTTTTTCTTCTTTTTTCTCTAATGAGCAAATTTGCCCAACTTTAAAGAAACAGAAGTATTTGTTTTTCAACAATGTTTTAACCGATGTAGGAAAGATAAGCGTTCTCAGCAAATTGGCCGGAGATTAGGAACAGCGTGAAGTGAGGATCACGCAGGAGTTATCGCTGGGTGGGGAATTGCGACCTTTAGTAGAAGAAACATTACATTTTCTTGACTAAACAAAATTTCTGCCTGTATTATTGCCTGTGCATTCATCTAATTTATCTAGGAAAGATTTTGAAACTCTATATTAAACATGTTTGCTATTTGTACAACATAGGTATCCACGATATAGTCTAACAGATGATGAAAATATACATAATGTTAAGTGGTTTTTAGAATAGTGATATGAAAACCAAACTGATGCTATGAGCCATAAATAAATAAATTCCAGTTTCAAATTTCCTTTTTCTATTCAGGGAGAAACAATAGAAAATGTACTTTATTGATGAAATTTTCCCTCTTATTTATTTGCTGTTTGTTTATTTAGTTTTGTGTTTGTGTACCCACATGTGGATGGGCTCTGATGGAAGAGCATGTCCAGAGTTAAGAGATGACATTTCAGAAACACCACAAAGAATGTAATCATCTTTGAAGATGATTGTCATTGCATTAATAGCCTGGCCTTGAATCTAGTAAATAAAACAGCAACCCTAATTGGCATAAATATCTTTAAAATCTAAGATAACAAAGGAATAAAGTTGAAAAGAAATACTTCATAAGATTGCACCTTGTCAACTACATATCTGTGAAAATAAAGTACAAAAAAGGAGCCAAATGCTCTAATTAGAATTCTGTTAAATGTCTGGGAGAAATATATACCCTTTATTACATTGCTAAAGTCCGTTGGGAGAAGATATCTTTCCTGTCTTCATTACTATTGCCTCTGGGAATTGAGTGTAGTGCCAGCTTAAATTGGCTTTTAATAAATATTTGTTCAAAAGTGAATGAATAATTATATTTGCATCCTAGTCTTCTAAACCAAGTCAAATGGGGAAAAGAGAGAATTTTAAATGTGCCAGGGACATTTGACATATATTCACCAACAAGGTAAGCAGCTTGTCAGCACTGACACTGTGCTTTATCAATAAGTAATCACTGATAGTGTGTGGAAATACTTTGTTGTCATGGTCTCGCCATGCCTACTCGATTGTGCCCAATGACTAGAGGTTTTGTGTTCTCACTTATCTTTCTACACTTATGCTAGTAGGAAATATCTTCTTGCCACCTGGGGGATTTTTTCCCTGGCAGCATCTCAACTCCTCTTCTGTTAAAACAATGTCTTATTCATTGAAGACATTTTCTTGAGCTTTCCAAAAGGGCAACAAATTAATATTTTAAATAATCCTCTGCTGCTGTATCAATGGCAACACAGTGTACGTATTAATAACTACAATGAAATCATAGTGTTAATATGTATAGAATTATCCTTTAAAAGGAAAATGTATATAAGTAACACAATGTGAACATGATATGATAAAATAGTAGAATTCCACTTCATCCCTAATCAAAGTTCTTCCCACTAAGAAATCCAAACCGTCTCTCATCACCAACCCTCACAGAACAGTGCTGATTCCACAGGGAGAAAACATATCTGCTGCCAAAATGAATCCAGACAGCATAGCTTTATTAGCACGCTGCGGGAAAGAAGACTTTCTTTTCATATATCTCATCTGTAAAGCCACCTATAAATTTATAACAGTACATTTTCAAGATACCATTCATTCTCTGTTACTTAACCTGTGCTCCTCAAAACATAGAAGGCTGGATCAATAAAGGGACCTTAAATTAAGCCTCCTTGCTCTGCATCTTTGTAGCTTCAGACTTTGACATGTAGGCGGTAATTCAGATTTTACACAATCAGGTTAGAAGTGGAACATGGAGGTGTTGACTCCAATTCCCTGTGGGAGAAAGATTCATACACTCAGGGGAAACTTATTTGTTCCCTGACATACTACAAGGAAAGATGAGTCTGTGTATTTATCCCCCAAAATCTGCCAACCTTTCAGCTTATTTACTTAAAACATGATTTTATTTTCACTTGTAAAACTGCTGTCGCAAGTTAAGAGTAAAAGGTGAGAGGGAAAGCAGATGTCAGTTGGTATCGCTTGGAGGGTGATACACTTTGCAATGGAATCGGTGTCGATGAACCTCCCCAGGGAGACTGAAAAATGCAATCCCTAAAATCTGGGAAGACAGAATTATTTACTCTTTCTCTATCACTTTTATTGCTTCCAGCTTGTGAATCAGTTTAAAGAAAATTAACAATTTCAATATATAAAATATTAGTGGCTGTCTAAATATCACTTATAAAATAGAAAGTATATACATTTCAATTGGATTTCTATCTTTCCATCTACTATGCAGAAGAAAAAAAACCTTGACCCTGGTAGGCGAGGGTATTTGCATTCTTGGTTTCAAGTCCGTCATCTCAGCAAATGTCTGTCCCTCATGCCCAAGGGGCAGAAGATGGTATTATAAGATCATTTTTCTTGGAAGGTGATATTTTCACTCGTTTTCCTCACACAGTTCTATGCTTGTGTTTTCAAATGTAAGAATAAATCTTCTAGTGGACTTGTATAAAACACATGCAAACGTGGTCAACTTCCTTAACAACAATAATGAGAAGCCTGCAAGTTAGTTGTTATCGACACCACCAAGGAGGGTTTCACAATGTTGCCCTGTCTGGACTCAAACGTCTGACTTCAAGTGATCCTCCCGTTTCAGCCTCTGAATTGCTGGGGCGACAGGCACGTGCCCCTGCATGACCTTCATTTTAAAAGTGAAGGAACTTAAACATAAGAGGAAGCAATTTTGCTTTAGTACACAGATAATGGAAAAGTATCTGGGGTTTAAATACGCCTCCCTCCTAAGCCCTTTCTCTTTCTACAAGACATGTACCCTCAACCTCCTAATCTCTTGGCTTCCTATCTACAGTTACGAGAATTACATACATAGTGCAAAAGGCTTTTAAATTTGAATAAATATAAACCTACATAAATCTAAAATTAGATAAACCGAGACATTTAGGCCAATTTGCTTTTCAGAGTTTTTTCGAATGGATGACAATCCTAAGAAGATGTTGAATTATCGACTTGTGATTAATGTTACTCTTGAATGATTACTACTTCTCTTTCTCATGACTCTCCTATTAATAACATTATCACTAATTGTATTTCTCCTTATGTTCCAAAGTTAAAAGGGAAGTGACCTTTGGTATTTTGGAAAATCCACGTAATTTCTAAAAGGAGGTATCACCATCCCTACTGATAAACTGAGAATAAAACAACAAATTAAAACATTTAAATGACACATATTCCTTTTTTTCTTTATGTGAAAACATACATATAGAATATTAGAGATATAGAAAAAATTCTCTATTTTCTAAGTTTTAATTGTATATTTTCAGAAATAACTAGTATCTATATAGAACTCAGAAAAATCAGCAAGAAAAAAATCAAACAACCCCACTAAAAAGTGGGCAAAGGACATGAGCAGAAACTTTTCAAAAGAAGACAGACTAAAGGGAAACAAACATATGGGAGAATGGTCAACATCTCTAATTATCAAAGAAATGCAAATCAAAACCACAATGAATTATCACTTAACTCCAGGGAAAATGACTTTTATCAAAAAGTACCAAAACAATAAATCTTGGCCTAGATTCAGAGAGATAAGAACACTGATACACTGCTGTGGGACTGCAAACTAGCACAACCTCTGTGAAAAGTGATATGGAGATACCTCAAAGAGATATAAGTAGAACTACCATTTGATCCAGCAATCCCATTACTGGGCATCTACCCAAAGTAAAAAAAGACATTCTGTAAAAAAAGACATCTGCATTTGAACATTTATAGCAGCACAATTCACAATTGCAAAGATGTGGAATCAACCCAAGTGCCCATCAATATATGAGGGGATTAATAAAATGTGGTGTATGTATACCATGGAGTTCTACTCAGTCACAAAAAAGAATGGTGATATAGCACCTCTTGTATTATTCTTGATAGAGCTGGAGCCCACAAGTGAAGTACCACAGGAATGGAAAAACAAGCACCACATGTACTCACCATCAAATTGGTATTAACTGATCAACACTTAAGTGCACATATAGTAGTAACATTCATCAGTTGTCGGGCAGGTCGGGGGGAGAAAGGGAAGGGTATATTCACACCTAACGGGTATGGTGTGCACCGTCTGGGGATGAACACGATTGAACCTCTGACTCAGGTGGGGCAAAGGCAATATATGTAACCTAAACGTTTGTATCCCCATAACATGCTGAAATAAAATTAAAGAAATGAGTAACTGGAGATTTATCACGATTCACTACATATCATTGATGGATGGTTCCTCACATGTTATTAGATATTGTAAGTTCTATACAACGTTAACTACAGTTTTGGGGTTTAATCATTTAGTCGGGTTTATGGAAACATTGCAGGTATAGTAATTAGTAGGTAACTGAACTAAGAGGACATCATTTAACTATTTGACTTGAGGTTCTGGTGTCTGAAGCCAAAGGAAGCGGCAAATATTCCATCTTATGTTATTCTGTATGGATGTGCTACACAGAACTGAGATACACTTTTTCAGTATCTTCACCATATAGTGGGGTCCTAATAGCAAACAATAAGACTCTTGAAATGAAAGTTTCTTCTCTTTCCTCTCTTTATTGTATAACATGCTCTTTTTCCCCGAGGTAACAGAGAACATATACATTTAACAATAAGCTTAATTTTTAACACTTCCTATGAGTCAGAATTAGGAAGAATCCTACCAGTAAAATTGCGTCAAATCCTTATTTCAAAGGTTCTAACACAATAAGAAAATATACTGGAGTCTTTCATTTAAACTAGAGACAATAGGATGGCTTAGATATACTAATTAGTGCATTTAGAAAAGCACAGTTCATTGTAAACAAGGATAGATTTTACTTTAATCAGATGTGACTTCTCTTAATATTTTTCTACTTCAGAACATAAAGAAAAAAAGAACTACAATTTTTCGGTTAAAATTAGCACTATGTATGTACTCTCTGGACTACTTTGACAGAGTAGGTTTTTGAATGTAATAAGATAAGTCAACTTGAGTGGTAATATATTTTGGGAAATCAGCTCACTACAAATTGTGACTGTAAACATTGTACTGTAAATGCTTTGTAGTTTTCCTCCAATTAAAAAAATATATATAAATATATATATAAAGAATTTAGATCATATTGAAAGTGGCATTTCAAATCAGTAATAAGTGATACTGGTAGAAGTGACTAATAATTTGGGAAGAAAATAAAAATAATCCTTATTTTACCACTTACACTAAAAAATACAACTAGTAAAATGCTAGAAAATCACATATGGTGGAATAGGGGTGGCCTCCTGGCTCTATGCTCTCAGAGTGGCAGGTGAAATAGGCAGACCACTGCACGCGAGTGAACTCCCCTTCCACAGGACCAGCTCTGCAGACCTACAGAGAAACAGCGTGGGACACAGGACCTCAGTGGAAAACAGAGGTGAATCGGAAAATTTTTCGTGAAGTACAGACAGTCTGACGGGTGCCTTAGAGAGTTAGCCCGGTTTTAAAAAATAATCTTGATAAGCCTTTCAAACACAACAGAGAACACTAAAAAGCCATAAAGAAAAGGATAATCAAATGTAGCTACGTAATTCAGTAAAAACCTTTTCATAAAAAAAGAAAAACATCTCTAGATCTTGTCATCTAATATAATCTCCCTTACCTATCTTCCATAAAACCTGTCAATGTTATTTCTGTATTTTCATTTAAGTCATTGATAACATCACTGGCCACGACCAGGCCAAGGCCAGTGTCCTACACCAAAGCCACTGGAAACCTCACCCCATGGTTCCTTTAATTAGAGCCATGTGGGCACAGTTATTTTCCAATATGCCCAATGACATAAGCACCTTCTTTACATATCTACATCTTACCTATAAGATTTTGAAAAACCTATTTAATGACTTGATAAAGAACACATAAAGTTTCTGCATTTCTTTTAAATGCTAGTTGAGCAACCTGACCAAAAAGAAAAAATAAATCAGTTTTATTCATTTTGTCCTTAGTCAACACATGCTGCCTCCTTTCCTGTGTGCTCAAAAAACCTAAAGCAGACAAATAGGAAGAAGTTTTATCAGCTCTGCATTCAAGTCCATTACTAATCCGCTATTTTCTCACTACTTGTGTCATTACTACGCTAGTCCAAGTCATCTTCATCTCACGCTTTGGAGTACTACAAAAGCCAGCAGACTGATATTTACACTTCTAGTTTTTCTTTCCTTTTTTTTTTTTTTTACAGTTATGCTAAGTAAAGTATGCTCTTATTGCCCAAAGCTATTTACTATTAATACCATCCAGGCCTTTTCTGTGTGTATATATACTTTTTTAAAATGGAATTACCCTGTATCTACCGCTTTGCAACCTCATTTTTTTCACTGTAGCGTATTGGGAACATCCTGTCATTGTCCTAAAATGCATTTCTTTCATATTTTTTTTTACCAGTTGTTTGTTTTCCATAGAACTGATTGATATTCTGCCCCCGGTTGTTGAACACTTCGATTGTGTCCAGTTTTTTGCAGTTATAAACAAACCGTCACTGAGTGAACATCCTTGTGCTTCAGTCTTTGCATATGTCCCTAACAGAAATATCCTAAAGCTCAACTCTGGGATTGCTAGGCCAAAAGGTATACATATTTCTAGGGCTTTTGATACAGATTGCTAGTTTACTCACCAGTTGTACCAATCTAAACTCTCACTAGCAATTTTAGTAATTTTTATAATGCACCTGAAATGATAAAAAGTAAAATCAAGGTAAATACAATTCTTTCAATTCATCTGAGCTACTTAGAGACCCAGAAAAGTTGATCCTCACTTGTATTTGCTATCAAGACCCTTTTTCATACCTACTAAGCACTGATGAAAAATGCTGTAATTTATAAGCTATCTGAGTAGAACTAATGGAAAGATGAAGTTATTAGTATAATGACAGTTAAAATGAAGGAACTAATTATCCCAAGGTGTATTTGAGCGTAAGTAAGGGCGTATGTAAGGTTTTATGAATTTAAGTTTGTTCCCTACATTTTCAGTTTATTCTAAAATCATCACAATTTTAGACTTAGAGAATTTTAAAGCCAAAAGATAAGCAAACAAACTTGCTTAGGGTTCTGTGGCAAATTAATTCAAATCTTGAGCAACATTTCATCATGTTTTGTTTAGTAAGTGTTAAGCAACATTGAGATTTCCGATAGTACTACTTACAGATGATACTGAAATTTAAAAAGATGACTAAATACATTAGTTTTTTAATGACTGTGACTATACTTATGAAGTTAGAATTTCCTGTCCCTATGTATAGGAAACAGACATATTTCGCAAAGGTGAAGAGCATAACTTTTTAGCGAACAAGCCATTTAAATTCTTGGACCAAAAATTTCCATCTTTGAGGCTATATAAGTATTTAATATAGGAGAAAGGAAGAGTGTGTGTGTTTCTTAAAGACTCTGTTAAATGTCACCAGTAGTTCTAAATAGTATCCATTGGGGCTTGTGGCAAATTTCCAGAAAAAAAGGGGAGAAAAGGAGTACAGGCCACAGTTAGATGCTGGCTTCAGTAGTGTTGGTTGCTTGCCTTTCTCTGAAATTGAGCTGCTTTCTTAATGAAGGTGTGTCTTTAAATCACGGCCAGAGAAAGTGCTTTTGGGTGAAGTTTCACTATTTGTAGTGGCAGCAGTCCTGGACATGCTGCTGGAACAGAGGATGAGTTCAGCACCTTCTCTTTAGATGGTATCTCTGCCCGCAGCTCATCTCTTTTACATAGCAAGCTTTTGTTCACTGGAGAGTGGAGCTCTGTGGTTGGCCTGTCCAACTACTGTCAGAGACCGAAGGTGACTGATAAGGAGTCCAAAGGTCCAAATGGACAGTGTGAGGTCAATCTGACTTTAAGGGGAAAAGCTGTCTTTTTGGTTTACAGGCTTCAAAAACTAAATTACAGCCTACGAGATGTTCAATTCGTTAGCTTCAGCCTTTCAGCTGTAGTCAAAGAAAAATTACTAGCTGTTTCTGCATTCAGCAGGAGTGGAAAAGAAACAAAACTTATTTAAAGGGCGTAATTTAATTGAACTGAGTTGTATTGGAGATTTCACTCCAGAAATGGTTTCTGTGGGAATGTTCATTTGCTTACTGTGAGATAGCATGTATCAAATCAAAAAAAACGAAAGGTTAACCTCAATCACCAAAGTCTTTTGTTGGATTTCATAATAGAAAGTCAATTAGATTAGATTCAAGTATTTTATTTACAAATATCACTTTTTGGCCTGTTATTAGTATATCATGGAACAAAAACAATGGGAAAGATACATAGCATTTGCATCATTGTTAGGGCTAACACTTCTTAATTAAATTGTCTTTTATGAAGTGTTTTGCTAACTTCAGAATTCAGGTACTACAAATAGGTGATCTCCAGCCTCATTAAAAGTTTCCTTTATAGAGATTGTCCTTTAAGTTAGCAGTAGTCCTTGTATACAGAGTTACTGAGAGATTGTAGGCTATTATCCTCTTGTAAAAAGATTGTGAGCAGGACAGCTACGTAATTTGCAGGACCCAGTGCAAAATACAAATGCAGAGCTGTTTGTTTAAACATCATTAAGAATTTCAAGACAGCAACAGCAGAACATTAAATCATTCTGGGACCCTTCTAAACACGAAACTCTCTGGGGCTGTATAGATCACAAGTCCGTGAAACTGGCCCTGACTTTAGAATGTGAAGTTAAATAGGTGTGGAGTTGATCAGAGCTCTGCTACTTTATTTGCATGTGTGTTTCTGAACCTCTTTTTTCTCTATTCTTTATCTTCCTATAAGATTTTTCTTACTCTATTTCATCCTCTTGCCAAAGTTAGAGAACCTGTGGCAAGAATTGGGAGTATGTATACGTCTTACCTTAGTCTATGTGAGAACTTCTAGAATAACATTTCCTTTTCTTTGGCTGGTGGAATAATCAAGATTAGGGTTTGGTTTTTAGGAAAGTAATTGATTTAACTAAAAATACATATATCTCATCATGGTTTTAAAAATTCTTTCACGATTGTTATAACATTTGATTCAAACACTTATGCTTTTGAGGCAGTTAGTATTTTTTCTTCATTTTATAGATAAGAAAATGGGGCTGGGCACAGTGGTTTGTGCCTGTAATCCTAGCACTTTGAGAGGCTGAGGTGGGAGGATCACTTGAGGCCAGGAAGGAGAGAGGTTAAAAGACTTTCTGAAGGTTAACCAGCTGGTAAGTAAAGTTCAAGCCCATGCCTTTTCTCGCAACTTCATTCTACCTTTACAGTTCTGTAAGATCAAGGATGAGGGGACAAAATATCTTGCTTTCTCAAGATTGATCTATTTTACAGAATTTTTGACAGTCTTCCAAGAATAACTGCTGGCATATAATAACATTAATATTTGCAACAAGATTTTACTTAATTACTGTAACCCTTGCAATAACCCAACACTGCAATGCAATATTATTTCAGTATCATTTTGAAGGAACAACATTGAGGTTCAACGAGATGAAATGACTTGTTGAAAGTTATTTAATTAAATGAAAGGGCAGTGACTGAAATCCAAGTCTTCTAACTTTATATCCTATGTTTTTGTACTATATCTTATTTACCTCCAATTATTAATAGTTTCATATCTCTACTTAGTATCTATTAATTCAGTTATTGATCACTCCAATGTTCTGGGCACTGGGAGTGCATCAGTGAACACAAAAGACCACATCTCAACTCTGAGAACTCACATTCCAGAGTGTAAATAAATTATTATAAATAATCAGCTGAGGATACAACTCTAAACGAAAGATAAAAAGATGGAAACTTTTAAACTGGGAGGGAGGGTTCTATTTTAGAGAAAATGGTCAAGAAACTGATAAAATGTTATTTGAACCACAAACTGAATTATAGACATTGGGTATAAATGTATAAATCAATTTTTAGGTATAACAGATAATCAAAATAATACGAGGCTACTACATTTATGGACATAATGGCAATAGATGAGGATTGTTAACTGTTATTAACCTTTATAGTAACTGTTATCCTTTACATTTAATCTGCTTTCCCATGTAGCATAGATTATAAAATCATAAGATCAATAAGGCTCTAAATGTAGTCATTTCTTTTCATGCCAGTCACTTACTGCATAAGGCAGTGTTTAATGTGTTGGTGATCTTAGATTTCTCACACTGTACTACTATAATCAAATGGCATACTCTGGGTAGTTACATTTCTAGAGTAACCAACAGGTGTAGGCAGTATAAACCCTCATTTGCTGGTCAGATTTAAGTTTAATGAATTTCAAAATCCTTTATTGTAGCAAATCCTGGTACTGTCGGTCTTTAGTAAGTCAATTTTCACTTAATGCTTGGGAATCTTTGTAATACAAAAATGTTTATTGTGGAGGGATTTTCAGAAATGGGGACAGAAGGAGGCAGCATGATGGGACAGGTAGAATCTTGATAGGATTTGCCTGTTGTGTGCTTTAAAATAACAGAGTCCAGAGTGTTAATATTAATAAAAGACCCTTAGAAACTCCCAAATCTTATCTATTCATGTGTGTTTCCTCTGGTTTCAAAATTAAGTCCAAGCATAAATCAGCGTTTGCCTCTTGCTAAGGCTAAGTTGTTATTTGCTAAAAGGTGAGGGGTTGTAGTGGGGAGGCTGTTAATTCTCAGCTGCCCATAGTTTCTTTAGGGCATTTACCACATTCCTTTAGTCCAGAGTTTTAGAGTAGGAGATTCATTAATACACTGCAATAATATGCAAACGTGGGCCTATATATGATTAGTACGTTAATTTTTCTGGAGGAAAAGGCCATAGCTTTCATCAGATTCTCAAAGGAATCTAATGACATCCTCCCAACATTCCCCTACCCCAAATTAAGAACCTCAAATAGATTGTTTGAGGCATTTCGTTTAGAAACGAAGTTAACACTTTTTTTTTTTTTTTTTGACAGAATCTCACTCTGTTGCCCGGGCTAGAGTGCTGTGGCGTAAGCACTGCATTTTTACTGTCATCATTTATGTCATTTAATTTCATTAAAAAGACATGGATCAAAAAAAAAAAGCAAAGCTTATGAAACATGGATTTTATAATAAAGATTATGATGAAGTGGGTGAGGGATATAGTAACATGGTAGTGGTGCAGGAAAGGGGGAAACCTTTTTGGATGAACATTTTCCCAAATAGCCTCTAAACGTGGAATTCAAAAGAAAGAATCTGAGGAAAATATCTTGAAAAATATAGTTGCCCTCAAGAGAAAGCTAAGAAAACCTCAGTGACAATCAGATGTTTTTGGAACTTCCTCAACTGTCAGGGAGAAAAAATTAAATACATTTAAAGAACGCAGTAAACATACTTCTGAAACATAAGTACAACAAATAGAAATCTGTTTATCTTTATTCAAAGGAAACTGCAGGTTGCAATTATTAACATTTCCACTGCGAGAAAGATAAGCAGATGTTGGATATTTCCCAAAGTTTTTCTAGTGTCACTGAAAGGCTTATGGAATCTGCTGTACATTTTTCAGATCAACAGTTAATGCTAAAAAGGAAACACCATGAATATTTTTCTTTGCTCTTCATATTTTAACATTTCCTTCATTCTTTCTTTCTTTTTTTTTTTTTTGAGACAGAATCTTGCTTGGTCACTCCAGCTAGAGTACAGTGGTATCATCATAGCTCTCTGCAACCTCACTCTTGGGCTCAAGAGATCCTCCTGCCTCAGCCTCCCCAGTGGCTGGGACTACAGGCATGCATGGTGACACCCAGCTAATTATTCTAGTTTTAGCAGAGACAGGGTCTCACTCTTGCTCATGCTGGTCTTAAACTCCTGAGCTCAAGCAATGCTCCTGCCCAGAGTGCTAGGATTACAGGTATGAGCCACCACTCCTGGCCTATTTTAACATTTCTACAGACATATTTAAACAATAGTTACCAAACAGAAAATAAACATACAGTTTATACATTATTCATTTTTTAATATTTCTTTCTTTTTTTTTGAGACAGATTCTCACTATTGCCCGGGTAGAGTGCCATGGCATCAGCGTAGCTCACAGCAACCTCAAACTCCTGAACTCAAGCAATCCTTCTGCCTCAGCCTCCTGAGTAGCTGGGACTACAGACAGGCATGCGCCACCATGCCCGGCTAATTTTTTCTATATATATTTTTAGTTGGCCAATTAGTTTCTTTCTACTTTTAGTAGAGACAGGGTCTCGTTCTTGCTCAGGCTGTTTTCGAACTCCTAACCTTGAGTGATCCTCCTGCCTTGGCCTCCCAGAGTGCTAGGATTATAGGCATGAGCCACCGTGCATAATAGTTCAGTATTTTTAAAAGAGTGAATTTTGAAAAACCTCACTTTCTGTTTCTTCTGCATCAAAAACCTTAATAAAAAATACCTATATCTAAATATTCTCATGTGACACTGAAAAGCTGAAATAATCCTCTTGGAGAAAAAAATTCTAAGAAAAATAAATTTATTTTTCAGAGTGTTTCATTTCTAAAAGATAAATTGGTCTGAGTTTTCTCAAGGCTTCATATGCAAAACCCAGACATTTTTGCTAGAGCAAATAGGTACTAGATAAATAACTGTTACATGACAAGAAGGCAAAAATGGCACATAAAACGTGATTGCTCACACTTCTAAAAATTCATAACTGGCCGGGCGCGGTGGTGGCTCATGCCTGTAATCCTAGCACTCTGGGAGGCCCAGGCGGGTGGATAGCTCAAGGTCAGGAGTTCAAGACCAGCCTGAGCAAGAGCGAGACCCCGTCTCTACTATAAATAGAAAGAAATTAATTGGACAACTAAAAATACATAGAAAAAAATTAGCCGGGCACGGTGGCGCATGCCTGTGGTCCCAGCTACTCGGGAGGCTGAGGCAGAAGGATTGCTTGAGCCCAGGAGTTTGAGGTTGCTGTGAGCTAGGCTGACACCACAGCACTCTACAGCCCGGGCAACAGAGCCAGACTCTGTCTCAAAAAAAAAAAAAAAAAAAAAAAAAAAAAAAACGTGGAGAAGGCAGCACAGTGACTATGGCCGGAGCTTCTGAGTCAAATGGCTCCAGCTTGTAACCCAGCCCTACCACCTGCTACGAGTCGTGTGACTTCGTAACTTCTTTGTGCCTCAGTTTCTTCAAACCTTTCCTACAGCATCGTTGGAAAGACGAAACGAGATTACCCAGGCAAAGTGCTTCAGACACGCCATCGCACGTCGGTGCTCCTTAACTATCAGCCGTTATCAGTGTGTGTGCGATGGGAAAATGCGAGCAGCTTTCGCGTAAAAGGACAAACGGGACGGCGGCGTCGGAAACGTGCCCACGGCAAGAGGGGAGACGGGACTTCGTCCCGCAGGATTCTCGGTGGAGGAGGATGCTGTGAGCGGGCCG
>CAUYRT010056470.1:0-37686 GCA_963574885.1 Lepilemur ruficaudatus
TTGGCCAATTAATTTCTTTCTATTTATATTAGAGACGGGGTCTCGCTCTTGCTCAGGCTGGTCTTGAACTCCTGACCTTGAGCTATCCACCCGCCTCGGCCTCCCAGAGTGCTAGGATTACAGGCGTGAGCCACCGCGCCCTGCCAAGAAATTTTTTTAAAATCAAATTACATGATCAGAAATATTCTTGTCTAAATGGAGTTTCAGGTCTTCTCCATTCACTAATATTTATTTTAAAATGGATTTATGGCCTACAAATCTCAAAGACATAATCATTCTTGAAGTTGTTGTTACTGATTAGAGTCATTATACTGGTAGTTAAATATTTAGCAAATTTTTAGGAAGCTAGACAAAGCCACTCATAAGTGCTGAAACCCTAAGAGATTTCTTCTTGGGTTCAAGGATAAGAAGGTAAAAAGACATGTTTATCTGAGTTAGAAACCTGATCACCAATGGCTCTTTCTGACACTGTATATGCTGACAGTAGTTTCTGATTCGTTTTTTCCCAGTTCTTTTTGTCTCCTATTCTTTTTTCTCTGTATTAAAAATGATGCTCATTTTGCTTCTAAGTGATGAAGGAGAAAGAAATGCCTGTTTCACAGATCAAAAGCAAGGAAGACATTGCTTTAGAGCAACACTGGCTGAGTGTCTTGCATCATAACTCTCTGGCTTTATCCATCATCACCAACATTTCGTCTTTTGCAGCTTTGAGGGTAATGGGGACAGGATATATATTATTAACTGAATACAAAGAAACACAGGGGTATATAAGAAGCCCTGGTTTTAGAACCTTGGTGTGCCAACACCCAAACTAAACTTGTAGAGACTCATAGTCTTCTAAGAATATTTATTCATTTGCAAGTACTTATTGAGTTTCCATTACCTCTGGATGCTTGGAATAGTCTCCTAATTGGTGTCTCAGCTTCTGCTCTAGCCCTTCTTCAATCTAGTGTTAACCCAGCAGTCAGAATAATCCTGCTAAAACCTAAGTCATTCACTCTTTTTCTCTTCCAAGGCTCCTTGGTGCACTCAGAATAAAAGCATGGGTCTTCACGCATGGTCCTTAGGCACCTCTAGAACCCGTCTCCTTTTATTTTCCCCTCACTCCACTTTACCTCCAAGACTTCCTTCCTATTCCTTAAGGATGCCAGGTGAGCCCACACTTCAGGGCCGCTGTGCTAGCTTTTTCCCTCCTGCTCTCCTCCTGTATGGAGCCACAGTGAGACCACCTCTGGTGACCCTATCTAAAATCCCAACCCCTCCCCCTACATTTGCTTTCCTTTTATTTTACTTTATTGTTCCTCTTAGCACTTATCAATATCTAACATGCTATACATTTTCCTAATTTAATTTGCTTACTTTCTGTGTTCCCAACTAAACTGTAAGGTCCATGAAGGCAGGGATTTGTTTGTTTCACTATGATAGCTACAGTGCCTAGAAAACTTCTTGGCATAAAGTAAACCCTAAATTAATATCAGTTGAATGAATTGAATTGAGGAAGGAAATATAATAGTCAATAAGACACACATGGTCACTGGCTATTACAATCCATTGGGTGAGACCATATACATTTTTTTAGAGATAAACAATAATTTCAAACTTCAGTGAGTACTATAATAATGAACAAGATATTGAGACAGGGGATAATAGGAGAGCAGATGTAGTTTAGATCTGATAGTCATGAAAGACCTTGTTGTGGGTGAGATTTGAAGGATGAGAAAAGCTGAACAGGAGATGATGTTGGGTTGAAGGGTATGTGCAATGGGAAAGGACCCTTCTGTGTAAAGGAAACAACAAGTGAAAAGACCCTGGTGTCCCGAGATAGGAAAAAAAAAAAACCTTGGTGTGTTGGAAGAACTGAAGAGACTTGTGAGGCTGGATCTAAGTTTTAGGTAGAGCAATAATATCATTGTTCACATTTATGGAGCTATAATAAGATGTCAGACACTGCTCTAAATACTATTGCTAGATCTGCTCACTGAATTTCCCAATAACCCTATGCACTGAATAGTATCACATTATCCATTTCATAGGAGGAAATGCAATACACAGCTAGTAAGTGGTAAGACTGGGCTTCCAGAAATCAGGCTCTGAATCCTACACTTACAATGCTTGCCTATCTAATAACATTCTACATTTAAATGGGTATGTTGAGGATGCAAAGAAGTGTGTTTAAGCACTATGTACCTAAGCACTGGGTATTTATGGATGAGGCAATATATTAACTTAAATACTAAGTCATGCAGTCTTCTCACCTGTGGGAAGAAAATGAAGCTAGGTGAGCAATATATTATCGTGACCTCACAGACAAGAAGATTGGTGGTAAAACTGCTGCATGATTACAGAGACTAACAAATGCAGTGCAAGAATGAAAACCTATCTTGCTTTAGACTCTGCAGGTTATCTGACCTGTATCAATCAGTCATGCTCCTACACACTCCCAGGCCAGTGCCCACGTGCTCTGGATGCAGGGGCCACGTGCACACAGGCACACAGGCATACAGGCACACATACATCTTATTCTCAGCCACCTCCTTGAAATAACCAAGAATACAATCCAAAAGGAGTGCTTTGTGTCTCTGAGAATCCTCAAAGCAGCTTTGAAAGACTTGAAGGGAAATGATCTTAACAAAAGAACACATACAAAAAAAAAAAAAGAAAGAAAAGAAAAGAAAAGAAACTTGAAAGTGAACAGAAGTTCTGAAGTGTGTGGGGGTAGAAAAAGCTTTCTTGGAGAGGAACAGTGAAGAGATAGCTCATGGTAACTCAAAGTGACTAAAATAGCTTAGTGAGCCAAGAATTCTGTGACTTGGTGGTTCTGCTTCATAGGGAAACTATTGGCTCCTGGCAGAGAGAAGAATGCATCTTAATATGCTCCCTAAGCAGGACCCATTCCTGAACTTCCCTGGCCTCCTTGCTGTGCATGAAGCACTACATCCAGACAGCTGGAGATTTCCAGGACATGTTCTGCTGCTTTCAGAAAATAGAGGGACTGATTTCCTGGGCCTCCTGACTGACCAGAGAGGATTCTTTGTAAGCAATACAACAGGTATGAATTCCACTGTGAAGAGTGCTTTGCCAAGTTACACGAGGGCAGTGATCCCTGCTATCTTCGTGCAATCCTGGACAGTCTGAGTCCTCCTACAAATTGTTCTTACACAGCACCTGAGAATTTTAGCATAAGCCCCCTTGTTGGTAATGGCATTTGGCTTATGTAGCAAGCATCCATTTTTGTCATAGTGTTAATTGTTAACTGTAACAGTAACAAGCCAAAAAAGGCACAAGCTGAAAAAGGCCATGTCTGCTCAATTAAAAGGGGCAAATGGATTGCTGGCACAGCAGGGTGCTGTGGACACAAAGAGCAGCTAGAAGAAGTGACCTGTGGTGTTGAAGTTTATTTGTTTGAACAGCTAAGAATTATCTGCTGACCTATGTAACCTCCATAACAGGTGGCCCTTTCTGTCTGAGTCCCACAGCACTTGGCTTGAGAGAGTGTCCAGTCTCACTCATGTGGAAAAGATCAGCTTTTTTTCTCCCCTAAGGGAAAAAAAATGAAAATATGACTGGCTGTTGAATTGTAACCATTTCTTTGAGTTTCTCTTCCAGGGAAAGGCTATTTTCTCACCTATTCCTCAGTTTCCATTTCTGTAAAATGTAGAAACTATTAATACTGATTGCTCTATTTCCCTTCAGGGAGTTTCTAGGGAAAGCCACACAGTAGCAAAAACAAAACAAAACAAAACAAAAAGCATGTTGCCAATGCCAAGTTCAAAGTCAGGTTAAAAATGTCAACAGAGAGTAAAATTACAGTCAAGAACAATGTCACCAGATTAAAAGAAATTCATGGCTGTGGATTATTTGGTGAGAACTCACCTTGTTAGGGAGTTAGGATAAATATTGAAGGATTGGTTGCATTTGCCAAAGTTGACAGCAATTTTGCACAAGTTAGAAAAACTCCAAACCACCATGTAACCCGCATGCCTTCCTTAAACTTAGCCCCGGAGTCTTGCACAAAGAGGCTACTGTGGTCCCTTGGGTTCTAGAGGGCAAGATCTTTGGTACCATCTTCTTCACCAGGGGATGGAAAGCAGATTGGTGTTTCTGAAATTTCTACTGAAGACTTCTGGGTTAGCAGAGCTAAGAGGTATAAACGAGTCAGAGAGAGCCAAGAGAGGAAGAAAACAGATAGTTGCCATTAGGGCAGATCAGGAAAGATGAAGTAATCAAGAGTCTTTGCTGAAACTATAGACACAGAAAGGTGTGAAGGACCCTGAAGTGTTCTCTTAGTTGAATTTCACCCAGAGTTCCTGGGGTAGCGGATACACACTCCATGTGTAGGACTCTGGGTGTGGCATGGACACCTCTGCTTCCATAGCAGCCTTTTTCTGAGACTCACACTGTTAGAACCGCTAGATAGGGTGGCAGATGAGACACCCTATCCCAAGGGGAGATGGAAGCTGCAAAGGCTCTTCTCCAAATGCACCCTGGAGTCACATCAGTTTTTGTCTGAGTGGCTGTGCCGTCAAATTACTGGCTCTTCTCCTCATCTTTTTTTTTTTTTTCTCTTGGATCAGAGCTAGCACTGGGAGAACCCTACAGAATAATGGCTGTCAGATCATGGGTATGTTCTGACTATGTGGTCTGACAAGCTATCTGTGGGCCTTCACTGTCTACCCCAAAGACACATCTGATTACCAAGACAGTGCCAGAAAGAAACAAAACACTTTCAATTTAGATAAATATTTGGTAAATTGCAACTGAGAAACCCATCAAAATAAACACTGTTGATGGTCACAGATTTTAAAAAGAATATGTAGATAGATAGGTAAAATGCATTGACAGTCACGGACATACACCAGCTGGCTGGCTGCCTCTACTGCTGGAAGCACTGTGTGTACAAAGATCTAAGTGTCATTAGTGGTATTTATGAATCCATCCCATGTGCAGATTTTTACTTTGCAGATCCAGTAAAATAAGGAGAAAGTAAGAGAGACATGCTGAGACTCCATGCTGCTTGAAGAGAAAAACCCTCATTTGTATTCCTAAGCCCTTTGCCATGAATTGCTGATGTCCCCAAACAAAAAGAAAGCTCCTGGTTTCTGTTCTGGTAGATTAAAAAGCCCTTTAGTTTAACAGCAAAGCATCTGTCTACCTTGTTATACATATGGCATCTAATCAGAATGCAGGAGGCTAGAGCAGAGGGGAGTGAGGGACGTGAAAATATTGGGGCAGGAAGCTAAGGGAAGTATTAAAAATAAGATTCAGAGGATAAATTAAGCAAGAAATTTTATAAGAGAAAGAAGGGGCACAGAAAATGAGAATCGCAGAGGTAACAAAAAGATAATGTCAGGAAGAGAAGCAAGGAGGAATGAAAGGGAAAGATGTGTAAAAGTGAAACGAAGTCAGATGAAGACTGGAAAAGAGAAGGATGGCCCAGCAGCAGATAGGGAGCAGCTGGGGAGAAGGAAATAGGTTCTGATCGATTGCAAAGTCTGGATGAGCTCAGTTTCAGGGCTGTGATATTCTGTAATGGACTTAGCTTTGCTCTCAGGGTTTATGATCCTGGCAGAACCACTTGATTGAATCATGATTCTCCAATTGATCATTTCATATCAGCAATCTTTGCTTCTATGAACCTCTCACAAAAGAGGCTGTTCTGCCTTAAGAACTTTGGTGACATTGTTTTTTAAAGAGTATTTTGAAACTTGGATAGCCAACTGCTGACTTTCCACAAGTAAATGCCCAAGATCCCAATAGCTGTCTGTGGTATCCTGTGATAGAAAAATAATCAAATAAAGTAGAAATAAGGAGGTATGGACTGTGCTTCCACTTCTGACCAGAGAGCAAAGTCATAGCTTTGTTAAAAATTATACAGAGGTTGGCATGTCCAGTTGATGTCTTCTTGCAAAGTCATCTCTGGCCCTTAAACATCTCATTATTAACTCTGCAACACCCAGTTTCCAATCTAGATAGAGGTCTTTGGGGCAGTGTGGCATGCACCAGGTCTTAGCATGCTGTAGAAGTCTTCAGGCGGTATAGACCTTAATTTATCTACAGAGGTGGGAGACAAGACTTGCTTTCAGCAGAGGCTCTTTCTCAGGGCAGAGGCTCTGGCTTCTCTCCCCACAAAAAAAAAAAAAAAAATCCAGCCTGAGTAGGAGGAGCTGGCTACAGCCCAACGGAGCAGATTATTCACCAATTTCAATTATATCTGCACTAACGTTGCCCTTCATTGGTGAGGGTAATTGAGAGTTGAATGTATTTACGAGGATAGGGCTATAAAGCTGAAACAATTTTACAGGTGTGGTACAGAAATGAAAAGGTAGAAAAAGCACTGGCTTAGACAGTGTTTTTTGAAAACATATTTCACATAATTCTAGGAAGATTGCTAGGTCCTAAGAGGAGGGTGGGTAATTCAGAAGGGCTATTAGAAGTGCTATTAGGTTTTAGGAGATTCTCGTGGAGTTACTGAACATTTCATATTTTAAGTTAGGATGAGGTATTATCTCTGAATCCAATTCCTTTGTCTCCTTCTATTTCCAGACCCACTCTGGTCTTCATCCTGCTATGGTACGCTTGCTCCCAGGAGCCATCTAGCATCCCAGTGGAAAGTGGGCGACCTAAATGTGGCTCTCCAAAGAAAAAAAAATTATTCTGGATATTTTATGATGACCCAGATATGGTATAATATAAAACAGAGAGAATATATTACTGTGGGTTCCATAATGTCTATTTCAAAGCTTCCTAACCTAATATCTACTTACAGTATTATTATTTTTAGGTCCTGCTTCTCCCTTTACAAGGAGTAATGACCATGGGTGCCATATATATTTGGCTTCATTACATCAACCCACAATACTCTGACTTCTCTTCAGATCATATAAATCTTTTGCCTTTTACATTAACTCTCAAAGTAAGAAGCCAAAAGGTTTTGTTGCTGTCGTCGCTTGATTTTTAAAAAGTAGACGAATGACATTTGCTCTCAAAAATACTGAAATCATTTGTTTTATAACTTCTTGAAATACCTGTTAGTTTGGTGATAAAAATAAATCTAAATTAGCATGAGCTCATCAAAACTACAACTCCTGATTTGCAACAGGACAATTTGATGATGCTACTGCTGGTAACGATGATGAAACAAACCACAGGTATCTCCTTCGGAGTCTTTGCACATACTCTGGGCCACACTCCTGCCTACAGCTGGCTCTTTCTGTTGATCTCACCTTGAAGTTCACCTCCTCCATGAAGCCTTCTCTGACTCCCCTGCCTAAAGGACATTTATTCTCTATCTTAGCACGCTGTTCTTCACAGTGCTTACCACTGTTTATAGATGCACAAAACCAACATTTACTTAAATTAATATGTGAATGAATGATGCCATGCTATCAATGTGATGTACACCTGTTCTTTCAACACTATCTTACTCTGAATTCCATCAATAATTATATTTTACTGGGTTCTTATCAGAGGAAAGAAAAAACTTTTAACTTCTAGAAACATTTGAGTTTTTTTTTCCTCTAGTACTACTGCTAATACTAACTAAGGCTGTTGGGTGATTGCTATTTTCCAGGTGCCTTGCTTTATAAGCATTCCTTTATTTAATACTCACAACAAACTTATAGGGAAGTACCTTTATTATCCTACTTTACATGTAAGGACTCAGAGAGTTAGAGAGATTAATGAATTTGCTTGTACAAACTATTAATCAGTGAAGGACTGGAATCTAAACTCAAGCCTATCTGATGCCAAAGCTCATTTGCTTACCCACTGCTATCTACGGTAAATTAAAAACCCAGGATTATAATCTCCCAATTATATGTTTCATACATATTTACCCTGTTTCCTCATGTAAATTATCATTAGAAAAAAGGGCATCTTTCCCATCCCCCTTTGTCTCTCACACATATTTTATTAATTTATTCACATATGTTTAACTCTTATAGAGCCTAGTACAGTAATCTGCTGTGTAAATGCTCACCAATGAATGGTTCTTTGAGTGAGACCCCCAAAGCTACATGTGACATGGTGCATGTTAACCATTAGATGGGAGGAAAAGCCAAATCCCCAAATTTATCTTTTCTTGCTGCTAATGGCAGGAATCAACATTGCCCGTCTCAGAGTATGTACTACATAAAAGGTGATGCGGCTAACTGACACCCTCATCAGCCCCCAAAATATTTACATCAGTTTTTGCTTGGAAATAGTAAAAGCTCCAAAAACAGCAAAAATCATCCTGGAAACTACATTTATTATTTACTTACTTTGAAATTAAGCAAAATTAATTGAATGGTAACCTATGCACAGATGTTAAGGCAAACACCAAGAGAACCTTTTATGGGGGACATTAGGCTTTCATTGGGCATACTTATGAAGGGCCCTATACTCATGATATTATTTTCAATAACTCTATTGGATTCTATGGTACATTCCCTCACAATTTCATCTGCTAAACTACATAAAATTTTTGACAAGTTAAATTATATTTCCCCACCTAGAATACAGAAATTGAAATATTTACTGATCATCGAACTCTCGTAAGTTTAATGCGAGTCCTCATGTCCTGGATTTCTTTGTATGGTGTCTCATGCACAGCACACAATAGACTATGTACACAAGGAGGCAGGGGAAATGTTTGCTGAATGGAATTTCTGTAAGGAGGGATTCATGTCATAGTAGGATTTCTACTGCAAGCCTATTTTAAGACAGAAAATATTTACCATGTCTAATCAACTGAAAGATTGGGGATGGATTATTTTTTTATCCACACCTATTTCTACTAGGAGACATCTGTCATTTGGATTTCTCTACCAAGCAAAATAAATGAAGGTTTGATAAAGTGTATATATATATATATATATATAATTTTACCTATGCAGACACATATGGTAAAATCAAAGCGAACAGTCCATCAGAATAATGGGCCTTGTAAACTCTCTTTACATAATACAATAATCTTATTTTTGCTTAAATCATCAACTCTCACTTCGAATAGTACATATTAAATGACCAGAAGAAACAGTCTGAAGACACACAACTGCCCTGGTGCTCAAATTAACTGCTGATACAGTCATTGTAATAATTGCTTCCATTCTGAAAGTGGTTTTGCAAACATTCTTACAAAAAAGATATTTTAAATTAAAAACCCCCAATACATTATTTTAAAAATATTCTCATTAACCTCCCTGTCAGTAGGTGGCACTTGCCCACCTCTTATATTATCCTGGATAGAGCTAGTGCCCATTTTATTAAGTGAAGTATCACAAGAATGGAAAAACAAGACCACAAGCTTCTGTGCTTTTTTTCACAAAAATAAAAAAATAAAAAGACCACATGACTCACCATCAAATTGGTATTAACTGACCAACATTTAAGTGCACATTAGTAGTAATATTCATTGCATGTCATGCAGGTGGGGATGGGGAGGATGGGATGGGCATATTCACACCTTCTGGGTACGGTGAGCACTGTCTCGGGGATGGACATGCTTGGAGCTCTGACTTGGGTGGGGCAAAGGCAATATATGTAACCTAAACATTTGTACTTCCATAATATGCTGAAATAAAAAAATGTTCTCAATACGTGTGTGTGTTTTTGTGCATTTTGAAAGATTATAGAATGGTACTAATTTTTACAGAAATGATACTACATTTATCTAAGGGACAAGGTGATGTGTTACATGTATTGTGAAATGGTTATAATTAATACAGTGATCCAAAGAGTTTAAATAATGCATGAACTTTTCCTGTGAAGTAGTTTTTAAATAATGAAGTTAAAATTTAGTTGATTTCTGGACTATATTTACCAAGGGGAAAAAAAAACAAAGTTACGTTTTAAGGAGAGATATTGTAGTGAACTGGAAGATAAGATCTTTCCAAAGGTAGAAGTGATTGTGTTTTAGAGCTTTTAGAAGAGTATGCCAACAAACAAATATTTTTTAAAGGCCTATAAAGGTGACAGTGAGCTATTGAATATAAAAATTTAGTTATCCTGAAATTAAAAAAAAGGTGTTACTTGTATTACTTAATGGTTTTGAACTTATTCTTTCTTACCTAACAGTTTTGTTTATGTTTTCAAGACTAAATTAGACATCTCTCTACACTTCAGTGATCAGATCATTTATAATTGAAATATTTTTATGCATATGGATCAGAAGAGGTAGTTACTGAAAACAATATACTTTCCTGGAAAGAAATAATGTAGTAGTTGCTGAAAATAATGCTAGCAACTAGTGTTTTTCTTTGCTGCTAAATTGTATGACCTATATCATAGGAGAAAATAAATACTGTGTGCTCATCCATTTAGCATGTTGAAGGGCCTACTCTGGGCCAGACTGGGTGCTGCATCTTGGGATTTCATTTTGCTAATGCTTGCATTAACCAACACACACACACACACACACACACACACACAGAAACATCCCCCCAAAAAAAGTTAGGAAGAGAGCTCTGTAAGTAGAGCTGAAATAAATTTTTGGGGGACAAACATATTTCTAACTTCAGAAGCTCTATCTTTCCTTTGAAATGTCCAAAGCGAATGGTATATTGATTTTTGCAGCATACCCTGTACTTTTCACTGATTGGTATCGGGGTTGTGAAGGCATCCGTTAAGTGAGCTCAAAATTCTCTCCTACGTGTAAACAAAATCCACAGTTTTAATCAAATTTAATGTACTCTGGCCTATATGTGTCTTGTGACAGTCAGAGTGGACTATGGCAACAGAATTGAAAGCACATATTACAAAGCCCCTCACCTTTCAGATCTCCTGAAAGCAAAGACTGTCAGAGGTATTGTCTATGCGTTCTTTTAAGTCACCTCTGAGGAGGCAGCAGGGGCATGGGGAATGAGATTTGCATTTCAGAGCTGGAGCCAACATCAGGTTACAGAGATATGATGAATTAAAATACATCTACATCTGAAGGACAATGAGATCCTGTGGCATGGGGGTTCATTTCTTAGTGTAAAAAGAGCAAGGATTTCAGGTATTCACATCTCAAGGTCCTATCTCAGAAGGTTGCTAGCAAAGAGATAAAATGCTGCTCGAATACGGATAAATTCTTCTTGTCCAAAAAGTGAGCTAGATCCTACTCTAAACAAAAATGTTGTTAATGGCACTCAAGCACGATTGTTTTTTGGCTCCTCAAATTCAGGAAATGCTAAGGCCATAAGCAGTTTAACTGAATATGCTTTTCTAGTAAACTTAATACTACGAGGAAACATTTCAGTGTAATTGCTTTTAGTCTATTTATTAAAAGGAAAGATATCATGTTTAGTATACAATCAATGAACTTTCTTTAGAATTTTTACTAATAACAATGTCTATTACCTCAAATAGAAAAAGGGTCAAATATTGTCAACAGAATTATATAGGAAGAACCAGTGAAAACAATAGTAAGTATTCATATAAGAGGAGGAAATTTTGGAATTAGTCCAAGCATGATGGGCATATGGCACAGAACTGGGGGAAATATAAACTTAGTATGTTAATTTTTTATGTAACCCAAGGCAAAACATGCAAACTCACACTGGTTTCCGCTTTTTTATCTGTTTAACTTGGATGATAAACAGTTGTCATGAGAAGCAGTTTGTTAATGCATAATTATTTTTATGGTAATGTTTCCTTTTATCTACCCAAGAGTTTAAGGTACTCAGAATAATTTTTCTCATTAATCACTAAGCTAATCCTATGATCTAGTGATTACATGAGAGAATAATGTTCCCGTAAGACCTCTCTTTCCACTAAAAACAGTTAGCTAGCCATGTAGGACTTGTGCAGGATGGCCTAGACAACCAGGTGGGCTACCTATTATCACTTTAACTCACGCCTATTGAGATACCTAGAGCAGAAGAATAAAATGGGAAGAGCATAACTTCTTCCTGTTATTAGGGAATACAATTGCATTATCTCTGTAAATATGTTAAAGGATTCAGCTACCTCTTGGAATAGGTATCAGCTTATATTTTGCCTTTACTTTTCCACACATGAAGATTAATGTTGAGACACTCTTAATATACCCTACCATGGTCAATTTTGTTATAATATTGATCTTTTCTGTATTTTTATGTGTCTGCTGTTTTGCCCATTGGAATGTAAGCTTGGCAAAGGCATTGGTGAAATCTGAATTTATCTAGTCCCTTCTACAAAATCATTTCATTTCATATATATATTTATTCTCAATTAACACCCTTGGTTTCTTATAGATTTCTCTATAAATGTCCATCTGCCTCTCTAATTTTCAGGTCCTTGAGAGCACAGGTTATACCTTTTCCAATTATCCAATCCCAGAGCCTTGCATAGTACCTTATATATAGTATGCACATAATAAATATTTCTTTGCTTGAATTCTATATTTTTAATCACTACATAATAACTAACTCTTTGTGGAGTGATCTGCACACAAAATGAGAATATAATGAGCACCTTTACCTGTCTAGCCTTTATGGTATCAAACTTGAGGTATGGATGGCAATTAACTATGGTTAAATATATTGATGAGAATTTTAGCTCAAGAAAAGCATTGCTCATGTTATCTCTCTGACAGGTCAAACAACTTTTATAAAATCTGGCTCTGAACTCTGCCTGGCTTTCATTTAGAGGTAAAATAAAGCACTCTGTTCAAGTTTTTCTAGGTTGATTTTCCTTTTTAAGATGAAGGTACTGAGATACATTTATTCTTTCAAGATGAAGTTATTGACAGATATTCTCAGTTAGACCAAGCCAGCTAGCAGAGTATGACCATGAAAATTCTTCTCCCTTCATCCCCCTCTCCCAAGTCCATTTCCATCCCTAGACCACAGGAACAAGGACTAAGAAGAGGAAAGAAAAGGGATGATGAATCACTAACAAAATGGTACCCAATGAATGGAAATGAAGTACTGATTTCCTAATGAATGTGGTCTCCAGTTGGGACACTGTGTTCATAGAAAGGACAACTGTTAGGAATGAACAAAAATGAATAAATAATTAAATTCATCATAAATTTCCTAGTATATTTGAGGCTCCGTGATGCCATATGCTTATATCATTTAATTCTTATAATGGCTACATTATAGAAATATCATTTCCATTTCCACAAATGGGAAAACTGAAGTTTATCTTAAAAATCAGTTATTTGAGATTAATCTCTATCTAATTTCAGTATCTATATTTTTTATACTGTCCTGGTGACTTATAAGTCACTCCTTGTAATCCTGAAATATAAGCCATATATTTATCATGTTCTGTAGATGCCTGGAAAATACAAAAGAGTTGCCCAATTTAGCTACATATTGGTATGATGAGGTCGTTACAGTTAAGGCATAGTGAGCTAGCCTAAATTTGGTAACTATCCTCAAATAGGAGACCAGGTTTTTCTTCTAAGGCAGAGCACCATGCCAACAATGCGGTTCAATATTTGCTGATGTATGCAATAAATCCAGAGTGACAAAAAGTTGTTCTTGTGAAAGGAAAAAATACAATTTGAATGTGTCTGATAAAATGTGAGAGTGGAACATTGGGATGTTTTTAAAGGGAACTTTCTTTCAACCTAGTGCACACATGAGGGTGATTCATTCTTATCTGGAATCAGGGATGAATTCAAACTTCCCCTTTCGTTGGAATTAGTCTGACATACACCCCAAGCCTGGCTGTGGCAGAGGAGCTTCTGAAAGCTGTTTGCAATTGCAAAGCTTCTGCTTTGAGACCTGGAGGATACCACTAAAGGCAAGCCTCAGCGGGGCCTTGGGAAGCACTCTTCTGTGCTACACAAGCTGCTCCCTAGGGTCTACAAGCAACAAAGCCCAGGGATTGAAGCTCCAGGGGCTGAAAGGGAGTTTCATCCTCTGGGAAGTTGCTTTAGGTGAAAACTATAATTCCTCCTATTTTCTATTATTCCCTTGGAGCTGTTAAGCTAACAATCACCAGAGGAAGACTACTTCTTGCTCAGTGTATTGTTAAATGAATGATTGGATGATCTCACCAATGTCCTTCCTGATATCAGTCTTTCTAAGAGTCTCAGGGAGAGTAGTGGAAGAAATTGAGACTAACATCTGGAGTGCAGGGTTTGCAACCTGGCTGGGCCAGGATGTCCTTTCAGGGTCACTGGTAAGAACACACAGTTATATATTTGCATAATCTTGAGATGAGAAAGACTTTCCTCAGAATGACAACACGGTCAGAAAATAAGGTCAGAAAACAAGAGCAGGAAAAATGGAAAAGAATAATAGATTTAGATACATAAATATGTAATTTTTCAGAATAGTAAAATACAAACAGAGGAGTAGTTGTATGAACAGTATTTATAAGAAAAATATATATTGCTGAAGCAAATTAAAAGTAAGAATATATAAATTAGAATAAGATGATTATTTTGCCCATTAAATTTATAAAGATATGGTTTTCTTTATGTTGGTGAGGGTGTTGCCAGAATTGTAAATTGGTACAAACTTTCTGTGGCAGATGTGTCAATACTTATCAAAAGTTTAAAAAATAGATGCAGCAATTTGATAGAGTAATTTCTATTTCTAAGAATTCATAATAAAGAAGCAATTAAGAATGTTCACAAGAATTCATTGTGGAGATGTTTGTTGAATTTTTGTTTATAATGTAGGAAAAATGTTAACCTAAATGTCAACCAGTAGGGTTTTGGTAAACTAAACTTTACAGAATCTTTAAAAGAGGATACCCAGAAGCTATTAAAAGACAATGTTATAAATGTATATGTATTCACATACAATTATGTCATGTTAATAAAGTAATATTAAATGGAAATAATCAATTTTCAAACTTATGTATGTGGTAATTTATCAGAATTTATGAATATGCACAAAACATGAAAAATTACATACCATAATTTCACACTATCTCTGGGTGGTAAAAGCAAAGCCAATTTGGGGACATGAAAGTTCCTCTTTTTGTTCATATATATTTTCTAACATTTCTTTTACACATATATATTACTTATGGTAAAAAAACATTAAACATAAAATTCTTTAAAATGTAGTATACAAAGAAGATCACAATAGTGGAAGTTTCCTTTCCCTCGCTAAAATATCTCACCCTATGAAGTGTAAGGCTTTATCTGCACCTGGAGATACAGAAACTAGAGCAAAAGTCTGCCTTTTAGCAGTTCTAATTTGAATAAATAAAACTCCACAGTTGCGGCATAACCAGGTTGCGGTTTTGACGTCTTGTAAAGAGCAGGCACTTTGGAGCCATAATGCCTTGGGTCCAGTCTCTGCTCCTTACTTATGTGAAAACTTGAAAAAGTAACAGAAATTCTTTGAGGCTTATTTTCTGCAAGTGAGTTATGAAGATAATAATGTTTATGGCATAGTGCAGTGAGAATTAAATGGCAATGTGTTAAGAAGCATCTGGTATCTATATGGTAGGGGCTCAAAGAGTGTTAGCTTCTCTCCCTTTTCCCCTTGAGGTCATTAAAACCAGACTAGAACTGCTACTGCTGTGTGGGAGAGGGGACTGACCTTCCTCCTGGGCTGAGGGAGGCTGTGCTGAGGAGCGACCACTGTGAGCACTCTGAGGCCCAGGACAAAGTTCTGTCTGTCTTTTTTTTCCCTCACTCCCAACCCCCACATTAGCACTTGCTAGATTTCTCTAATTTTCCTTTTTATATTTCTTTCTTCTCTGCCACTGCATGTCTGTGAATGCTGGAAGACAGAAACTGCCCTGGGACAGCTATGGAATGGAAAGAGAACAGTATTGAGGATGCTGAGGCTGGCCAGAGCTTGGCATCCCCATAAGTTAAGAACCAGGAAAGCGCCTAGACGTACAGTCCTTGGAAATGTCCTGTAAATCTTCAAGTTTCAGGGAAGCTTCAGTAAATATTAACTTAGTTACAGTCCCATTCTCTCTTTCTCTCTGTCCCCCACTCTCTCCTTTCGCCAGAGCATACTAGCTTGTTTTCCTCCTTTTTCTCTTTTTCTTTCCTCCTCCTCCCCTTTTACCCCTTCCCCCTTCTCTGCTGCTTTTTTTTTCTCTTTTCCTTTTCTTCCTCTCTTTCCCTTTTTGTTTTCCCCTACCCTCTTTTCCTCCCCTCCTCTTCCTCATTCTCCTCCTCCTCCTGCTTCTTAATATTCTTCAACATAGGCGGAAATTTTATTTGGATAAAAGACAGATTGTTAGATTAATCCAGACTCAGAGCCCACCAGCATCTTTCCAAACTCCACTGGGCAATATTCCCTACGACAATCACTTGTCTCACACTTCTCCCTGTATTTATAAAACACATTCATTTTCAAAAGGATTCCCGAATTAAAAATGTGAAAATGAAGAGTTACCTTCTGCATATTCCCAGTCACTAACCCAGGGGACAAGAACAGGTCAAAAGCATCTCTACCAGAAATCTAATGAATTGTCAGCCATGTATAGGCTCCGCCTAAGTGATGTGTGTGTTACTTCTCTGCAAATTAGAGTCTTTGCTGCTGGATTGAGACTGGGCCAATGAAGCTGTGAAAGGCATACTAATTCTTTTTCTGGTGTTTTTATTAAGGGAAGTCATCTAAATCATTTAAGGAAAATCAACTAAGTTTATTACCTTCTAAATTAGGAAGATAGTGACACAGAAGAGGAAAAACAAGTCTTGGATAATAATTCTGGGCAGAAAAAGGAGATGAGATTACAAACTAAAGATCACAAAGTAAAAGATTTGTAGAGAAAATGAGAAAAGAATGCGTCTTGATAATTAGAGGCAATTAGAAACGATAGAGGAAGGGGAGACAGATGACTGGTTATTCTGCACTGGAGAATTTCTATGATTGCAGATCTAGGGAAGCACTATCAATCCAGGCTGGATAACTTTCAAAGGCAATTTCTGGGCTGGGCGCGGTGGCTCACGCCTGTAATCCTAGCACTCTGGGAGGACGAGGTGGGCGGATTGCTCAAGGTCAGGAGTTTGAAACCAGCCTGAGCAAGAGCGAGACACCATCTCTACTAAAAATAGAAAGAAATTAATTGGCCAACTAAAAATATATAGAAAATATTAGCCGGGCATGGTGGCACATGCCTGTAGTCCCAGCTCCTCGGGAGGCTGAGGCAGAAGGATTGCTTCAGCCCGGGAGTTTGAGGTTGCTGTGAGCTAGGCTGACGCCACGGCACTCACTCTAGCCCAGGCAAGAGAGTGAGACTCTGTCTCAAAAAAAAAAAAAAAGGCAATTTCTGTATCTGTACAGAACTACATCTCTTGGTAAGCAGAGGAGGCATCCCAGAAATTCGTCTGGGATGGTACAAACTGGAGCTGTCCGTGTGAACTGATTTACACTGACTGGTTGAGTGATCAGCAGGATTTTACTCTTATTCATCCGTATCTCCAATCTGTACTATAAAAATAGCTCAGAGACCTTCTATTTGATGACTTCCTTGGCCCATTTTGTTTCAAGTACATAAAAGGTTAAAAAAAAAAAAAAGCATTGTTTTAGTGTGAGTTTTGTGTCACTTTTGTTGATTTATAATTTGTACAGAAGATAACACATACAACACTTAGGTGAAATCTGTACATGGCTGAAAATTTATTAATTTTCTAGCAGAGATGCATCTGACCTATTGCTGTCCCCTGCCAAACCAATCTTGAGAGGCTGATTAAGGCAACCGGGTCTTGGGCTCAAGATTCTACATTGCCACTGTCAACTAAATACCATAACATAACAGTGAAGCTTCCTCTTTATAGCTTCAGAGACCACATAGTACAAATCTTCCCCCTAAATAATATAAACTCAATTTAAAAAGCAGCATGCATATAAAGGAGCATATATCTTAACATGTTTCTAAAAAGTAGAATATCAATTTAAAGGGTTAAAAATAAAGTAAAATAAATTTGCTAGACCTCTTTCTATGTATGCCTCTGATTGACTGCCACTATCTCCTTTAAAGATGCATTACTATTTGCTTTACACACCAGGAACTGTTTGTTCTTGGGTAGGATCTATGCTTAAATTTGCACCTGCCACTGCTGACAACCACTACCAAATCAATCGACCCTCCTAGGCTAGTGTCTTATCAGGAAAAGAGCATAGGGTTTCCTTCATCATCTAATCAATCTCTGGAGGCAACTTTCAGATTCTCTCAGCTTTTATCAGTAAACCAAAGTTTCTTCTGCCTACACTGTGTACCCTGATCCTATCCCATGGTGAGGGTGCCCCATATCTCACCTAATCATGCCCAGACAAGCTTCACAGATCTCTAACTCAACTCTTTCTATCTGATTGTAATGGATGAACAAATGAAGTGAATTTACAGACAGAAAACTGGGCCTCCTTTCTTTGACTCTATGATTTATTGGCCTCTCCTTCTCTGTATTTACACACAATTAGCAAGAAAGCAGAGTTCTCAGAATTATTTTGTTTCTTCATATATAAGACAATTTTAGTGCCATTATATATCTAGAAGGTTCTTACACTCCCATTCATTCATTCATTTAGCAAAAAGTTTTGCTCAAAAACTGAAGAGGCAAGTTTTTTGATCCAGGAACTTTTACTAAAAAAAGAGAGAAAATATTATATGAAAGTTGCATGACTGGTACAAAGTGCTGCAGAAATTCAGAAGAAAGAAAGAACGTAACACTTGAATGGAGAAACAATCTAAGAAATGCAACTTTCAAGTACAGATTTTCATTATAGGTGCCTGTATCTTTTGCTATCATAATACAAATAGGCCCAAAGCACAGGACATGCGCATTAGTGATCAAATTGGCAAAGCAGCATTTCCCAGAACGTGTTCCACAGAAATCCTACAAGGTACTCCATCAGGAAGTATTCCATGGTCACTGAATTGAGCAGTGCCACATAAGCCATGGGTCACAGTACCGTCAACATACAGAAGACTCTGAAGTCTTGCAATTGAAATAAAATAAGACTTCACAAACACACACACAACTCAAGAACCATTTTCTTTGTTTAATTTTGATTTTTTCCCCTTTTTAAAGTGAATCCCTATTAAAAGTGCTCTTAGGAGTACTTTTACTTGTCTGTTTATTTATGTAATTAATTTGTGGCATTCCCACTTATCACCGTGGTGGTGATTCTGCATGTACATGTGCAGGGCAGAAATAAATGTTAAAATTGTGGAAGTACAAGTTGGATGGGGATGAAGGGAGTGTGTGCTATTGGAATCCTTCAGTGTAGGATTTTTAACCTTCTTCCTACACCAATCCATTGTAAATGACTTTCACAGAGTAAGAGCAGAGCGCTATGCCAAGGGGAACTCTTCAATAAATATTTGAGGGGCATGATCCTTCACAGTTAGTATTTGTTCCATTATCTTTATTTTAATTATTTTCTATTACCTTTCCATAAAAGACATAGAAGAGACCTTTTTGTATCTATCACCTTCACCAACTGCCATCTGCCTGGTAAATGTCAGAAATCCCCGGGGCTTTGTCCTTGGCCCCTCCTCATTTGCATCTTTACCCAGGAAGGTTCATCTATTTCCAAGGCCTCATCTGGCAGCCTCATTCTCTCTACATTCTGTCATAAGCACTACATACCAGTGGCCAGGAAGAGGGCAGCTCAAAGCAACATAAACACAGGCATTTCTGTGCCTTTACTCATGATTTTATATCATCAGAATTGCCCTGGCCTTCACTCACTGGCTGTCAAAATAGTTTTAATCTTTCAAGGCCAACAGAGCTGTATTAACATGGTGGTTAAGAATGTGTCCAAGCCAGACTGATTCAAATTCAGGCTCCATTACTTAGAGTTAAGTAAATGTGGGAAAAAAATATTTATCTATCAGTGTTTAAGTTTTTCTGTATGTAAAATGCAGGGGAGAGAGAGAGAGAGAGATGGAGACAGAGACAGAGGAATCTGACCCATGAGATAACCTTTGAATAATGTGTGATACTTGACCGGAATTCAGTAAAATTTAACACAAATAAAACAAAAGAAAATACACTTCCAAAAAGCTCTGATAAATTTATTAGAGTTAATTGTTTCTTCTTTGACAATCCTCTAACAAATTAATCCAACCTCTGTTATTCCCTGACAACATTGTTTCTTCTACTGCCTGCAGCTTTTCACATCTGTCTTCTCTTTACTGTTATAATCTCTAAACCGGGAGTTCAGGAAAGAAGGGACTGTCACATTTACCTTTTCAGTTCTCCTGAAACTATCTGGCCCATAAGTGGCTTTCAGTACATATGTGTTGATTTGAAAAATGGAGACTGAGGTACAAGTGAAAAACCAGTGAAGCATAATATGATACACAGAGGAAAAAGGCAGATTTGGAAGAGAACATTTGTTTCTGAATCTAACATCATTCTCTTGCTGGCTAACTAAAAAAAAAAATTAACAAATGTACAACATATTTAATATTGTGATGTGGATTTGGCCCTGTCATCTAGAAAGGCCTTTGCACAGGTAGCTTAATGAAGTGTTAGGTGAGAAGCTGTCCCATCCCCTATTAAGCAATGTATTGTCTAAATGAGTTTAATTACCATGCAAATTACTAGGAGCTCATATGCCCAAGGCCTACAACACATCAGATGGTAGGTCTAAGAGAAATTCAGTAAGCCGTGCCTTTCTTTGCAGTAATGTTTTAAATGTAATATGTGGGGAATATAGCAAAAATGAAATGCTACAAATCTTAGTGAATTTTTACTAAACTAGAGAAATCACCGGAGCTGGGAAAAATTGTACTGGGCTTATATGATAGTTGATTTTTAGCAAATCATTTTTAAGAATGTTTATTAACCTGTTTGTTCTCTTTTCACTGAAAACTGACTAGCAGTGATTGAGTCCTATTTCTATACACCCATATACAAAAAGGCTCCATCTCTCATATTGCTGTGGGCATGGAATCGATCTGGAAATAAAAGATCTATGTTCTAGGCCACCTTAATAAATATGTGATCTTGGGCAGGTCACTTAACATGTCAGAGTTTCAATTTTCTCTTCTGTAATAAAGACCAATGATACTAGTCATGGCATTAAGATGTAGAATACATGATTTGAGGTATTTTCAAAATTCATACAAACATAGGTCTTATTATACAGATACCTATTATTTTGATGAAACAGAAGATACATTCCTGTTCCTTACAGAGAGGTTGGGTCTGTCAAAATGTTAACCACATTTTAAGACCAACCTGAAGAGCTATCCAACTAATAACATCTCTCTCTGCCCCATAATGCATGGTTCTTTTACAGACGTAGGTCTGATACAAAGCAATATATTCTGTAGGTGCTAAGTAAATATGAACAAGATGAGGATGAAATTTCATTACTACATACTCATTTGAATGTCTTTCCAAATACTGAACAAATTACAATGTAATGGGATGTGACCATCTGTTGTCTAGTAAAAAAAAATATGACCTAATGCATTTAACTTTTACAAGGTGTCTAATCTACTCAGGACCAAGAATAAACTGGGAGGTAAGCACAGTAATTCAGACTAGATTTCTAAGACTATTTTTGGCAAAACTTTCACCAAAATGTGCCTTGAATAAGTCATATCTTATGGACAATACCCCAAAAGGGTGTGTTCGTACAGGAGCTTCTCAAAAGGGGGGACTGCAACTTCTCAGCAAGAAATACATTACACCATGTCCTATTACTTATGTAAAACTAAAAATATATTTTACTATGTGCAGTGTATTCTGATACTTGATACCCTATCCTACCTATTATGTTTTATTTTACTTAAAAAATTAATGTGGTTCAAAAATTGCTGGTGATCTGTGACCCAGTATTTATAAAACACTGTGCTATGCATCTAGCATTGTGTAGGCACATATTTCATAGTTCATTTGCTTGTCTGGAGAATGAGGAAATCAGATCTAGGTGTTCATGAAATGCATCCTCTAAAGCATGAATGAGAGTTGTCAGTAGTAAAATGGCACTTTAACGATTATGAAATTCAGCATGAACTGCGAACTTCACTAAAAGAGGAGAGTTTCCATTGTGTTTTGCTTTAATACTCGTATGCAAAGCTCAAAAGTACTGACATTGTGCTTGATTTTGTCCTTTGCCTCTGCAATAACTGAAAAACAGGTACACATGAGTAAAGGATTGTTAACGTGTGACAGTCCAATAGTTTGATTTAGTGGATTGTATTGGATTCTTTTCTGTTTAGTTGCCACTAATGGATGAAACTTAAAAGGAATTAAATGTTTCTTTAATTTGAAGGAGAACTTTCTCTTTATTTTTAATTTAAAGGCCTTTAGCTGAGAGATGTTCTATCTTATGGCCTAGTGTGTTTGTCTTCTGTCTGCGTTCAAGCAGTGCTTGAAAAAAGATTTGTGAGAGTTTTCATTGAGAAGGTTCCAGCCCTGGGTCAAAGAGTAGAAAGAACGTCTAAACCCACACTGAATCCAATTCTGTAATGATTACTCACATGTGGCTACTTAGCACTTGAAATGTGGCTAATATGAGTAAGGAACAGAAATGTTACATTTTACTTTTAATTTATGTAAATTTAAACTTAAATAGCCATATATGATTACTGGTTCCCACATTGGATTGTGCAGATCCAGAGGAACCAATGTGTTGATTATCAGCTAATGTAAATGTGACAGTGTTTTAGTATGTTATAGTATCATAATTTATAATGCATCTCAAATACTAAAGGGTGATCTGGGATCCACAAAAAGCAGGAAATAGAGGATTGGTATATTAAAAATAAAACTGCTTTGAGACTAGGGACAAACTTACTGCCAGTTTTGGATTTTGGTTTTTATATCTCTCTGATGATAAATAGGTTTCTCCTGATTTTCCGTAGAGACTGCTGACCTTACTGACTCTTATTAGTGGTTTTCAAGAAGTCATGCTCCAAATTTCAGCTGATGCTTGCATATCAAACTTTACACACTAAAAAGGAAATTCTTCTAGTCCTTTGAAAATAGGGCCATTTTTCCATTTGTATTGATACAAGAAATTAAGACAGGGAATGTTTTTGTGAAACAGATCAATATTCGTGTGCTGGGACTCTTCTAATAAATATGTTTAATCTTAAAAACAATATGCACCTAAAACTCTGAAAAAAACATAATGACCTAAAATTTGTCAAAACAAAACACAGCATAACAACTGCCCTTTTAATAATAATTTTGTTGTATCTGATTCCCTCTATATTCCAAGAAGCTCTTGATTATATGACATTTTTATTGACTTAGGAGATGAACCCACTCCAGATACAATAAGCAATTTGTGATAAGCAAAGAATAGAGGTGAATGGACAAGGATAAACTCTCCGCTTTAGAAATTAAATCTAGGACATTTAAAAGGACAGCTACACTAAAGCATAGACAAGCAAACAGAACTTAGGACTGGTTCTTTCCTTAATATTCTGAGTGTGCACCAGAACGCTATGGAAGACACCAATCAAAGAGATTTCAGGGTCTGGAGATTTCAGGGTATGGAAGACACTCACCAAAGAGATTTCAGGGTCTCTTTTTTGTATGCAAACAAAATCACTAGACAGCAAATTTGACTTTGTATCTCTGAACCCCAGGCTAGACACTCCCCAGTAACTTCCTGGAGAGGTGGAAAATATTGCTTGGGTTGCAGCCCTAGGCTTTGAGTATTCATTAGAGAAGTTGTACAGAAAGAGAGTTTGAGGGAATTCCAAGAATTTTGGATTTTATGGATGTGGAAGTCACCTAGGGTAAATTACACGAAATCGACTGAGGACTAGGAAATAATGTTGACCTCTAAGAATGAAGCTGCCTAGATGCAGAGATAATGTGTGTCCCCTGGCCAGCTCTAGAAAGAAGCCCTGGTCATGATATTTATAAACATGTGAACAAAGAGGTTTGAGAATTCTATATAACTTTTATCAAGGTGAACTAGGAAAAACAATGCAGTAGTTTGATCGAAATTTAATAAACTGGACTCCAAGCAATTATTGTGTACCCTGTTGAGAGACAAACTGAACAAAGTGAGAAAGATTAGCTTGGGCTGTAGAAAGGAGAAACAAAGAGCCAGAATTTGGTAGAGTATCTAACATCTGTTAAGAGAAGATAGTCCCTGTACAAAGAACTTGCCTGATTTCTATGATAGTAATGTATATACATTGTAGCAGAGGGTTTAAAAGTTAGCAGCTACAATCACATTACCTAGATTGTAGGTAGAACTCATTCCTGAGCCTTGGATAACTTATTTTTATCCCTGTGGCTCAGTTTTATCCTCTATAAATGAGTAAAGCAGGATCAAGTATTGGGTTTGTTGTGAAAACAATCGAGTTAACATATGCCAAGCATCTGGGACAGTGCCTGGCCTATACTTCCTTCTCAGTAAATGTTTATCATTATCATCTTGGAGGTAGATATATTAGAGACATTAATATATATGTGACTCACACAACCAATTATCCCCGTTTTAAGTCCATGGGTACTAAGCAATTCTTTGTCCCACACGGATTGGCTTAAAAGGAGGGATGCTGTAGGCAGGCAGGTTTCAGACTGCTGATACTTACATCATTCTAAATTTATAACTTGGCATTTTATCTCATAGTTCAGTCTTCTGTGAGTTTCATTATTATTAGTTAGCCTTCTGAATCCAATCAACTCTAGACACTTATAAGATTGACACTTGGACCACTGAGGCTGAGAGCTAGCCTAAGAACACTGATAAATTCACCAAAGTACGCTAACTGCAAAATCTTTAGGCAAATAGCTAAAAAGCCATCTCCTGAAGACCAACCTGATCTATCTTCTTTCAAATGTCAGTAATTGACAACCAGGATTTTCCAAATGCCAAGTGGTTTGGAATCCCCAAAAGAAAATAAAAAGGAATAGAATATCTTAGAGCTATTTAGACTTGCAGAGGGTTGCCCTTGAGATGTATCAATCTTTTAAGATTTACCCTGTTTTGTCTAATGCATGAGGATTTTGCCAGTCGTGGATACTCATTTTTTTTTTTTTTTCCTGAGACAGAAACTCACTCTGTTGTCCGGGCTAGAGTGCATGGTGTCAGCCTATCACACAGCAACCTCAAACTCCGGGGCTCAGGCGATCCTTCTGCCTCAGCCTCCCGAGTAACTGGGACTACAGGCATGTGCCACCATGCCTGGCTCATTTTTTCTATATATATTTTCAGTTGGCCAATTAATTTCTATTTTTCAGTAGAGATGGGGTCTCGCTCTTGCTCAGGCTGGTTTTGAGCTCCTGACCTTGAGCGATCCTCCCGCCTTGGCCCCCCAGAGTGCTAGGATTACAGGCGTGAGCCACCATGCCTGGCCCTATGTTTTGAATGGATACGTACAACACGGCACACAAAGGGATCAGTGCTTTTTGGTCCAATGATACCAAATTCCTGATTCAAATCAGCCCATCGGTGAGCTAAATTAGTACGCACCTATCACTGTTAAAGGGCCACAGTGCTGCATTCCCAGTAACCAATATTACCCCTTATCTCCACCTATGAACAAAAATGCAACAATCTATATTCCTAGGGTGTGGTCCTAAAAATTTGTGATGTAAAATTTTTTGAAAGAAAGAAAAAAGCCAAAGATGTAGTTCTGTTGCAGATCTGGCATCAAATATCTGTGTTGTCACCTTCTGGAAAAGTAAATGGCTTTTGATGTACCCTCCCCATGTAGTATAGTCGTGAAAGTTCCTGGGTCCCAAATGCAATTTTCAAGATTGTTCTAGGCCTTATGCTACCAGTCCATTCGAATATCTCTCAGCTGAAAATGTCTTAAGATATTTTGGAGCTGGGTTGATACTGGGCAAGCTCTCACAGGATTCTTAGCCCAGGACTACATTGTAGCTTCTAAGTGTGAGGGGTTTTGTTTATCTTTCCTCTACTTATATGGAATTTTCTTTTTGTAATAACACAAGTCCAGTTATAAAGGAGTGGAAATGAGCCAGTGAGATACAATTAGGCTGCCAAGGAGGAATTCGACAAAGAATCCACAAACTAAGAAGACAAGAGCAGCTGCCATTCTGGCAAGGAGACGCAACTCACCAACCTTCTGCCCAGTGGCGCCACACCAGTGCTCTGAACATTAAGCTGAGTTTATTGCCTCCCCTGTGACTATGCCAGTCACATTCGAGAACATCTGCCACAGCCTTAATGACAGAGCCTATGGGAACCTAATGAGTACCCCATACACCTGTGCGGCTCTACCAGACAGCTGTTTCCCACTCCTCCACCTCCTTTCTCAGTCCTGCCCCTCACGTGTGCTCACTGCCCCATCTTCCCCATAGGATAGAGCTGCCTCTCATACTGGGTCTACGCTTTTGTTGGGATTTCATTTATCGCCATTTACATGGCACTCCAAGGCAGTAGAAATAAAAAGCATAATGTCTTTTACACTGCTCAAGCTTCACAGTTTGCTATGTAAGAGAGTGAGTGTTGAAGACTGAGAAAGTTAATCAGAAGAATCAACAGTCTAAGAGATAAGGAGACAAGAAGGAAGATAAGAGGAGCTACTTCTCTTTTCTTGCTGGCAACTCTCATATATGAACATGGGAATTCACAAAGCTATGGAGGCACTTCATAGTTTACCTATATACATATCTATGGAATTGCTTTGGTCAGAGCATTTACTGATTGAGATAGCTGCCTGGTGAAAGACCTAATAAAACAAAACAACCTAGTATTAATTACTAAAGTTACATTAAAAATTATGATTACTTAAAAGTGCCCAATTTTAGTATAGCACATGATACAAAGGACCTTAAAATCCCTGTGAATTTTGGCAAGTTACTTAACTTCTAAGTTTCCATTTTTTAGTTTGTTAAATGACAAGAATGATATGGATTTGGTGAAGTCATATTACCTGGCACAACCAAGTATTTGATAAACTTTGTTGTTATTGTTATTACCACATAAAGCCCAGGTCTTATGGCCTTGCTATAGTCATTGAAAGAACATTTGTTCTTGTTATATATTTTCGCAGAAGAAATCATCCTTTTAATGACAAAAGGAAAGTGAAATATCCCCTGGCTGATAAAAAGCTTAAAATAATGATCTCATTTGTTATGTAATCAAAAAGTACTAGCTTGAATTTTATAAATATATAGCTAACAGAGTGTAGGATTTTTGAGACCATTCATTTTAGTCAGTGCACAAATCAGAAGCATTCTATCTTCTGTAATAAATAAAGGCCACATAGCATGGTAAAATTCTGACAATATCAGTAGTTTGTGTTAAATAAACAAACAAACAAACAAAAAAACAAGAGTCCCCAATCTCACCAGACCTGCACTGTCCAATATGGTAGCCACTGACTGCGTCTGTCTATCAAACATTTGAAATGAAGCTGCTCCAAATTGAAATGTGCTTTAAGTATAAAATACACATTGGATTTTGGGAGACTTTGCAGGTAAAAAAAGAATGTAACATAATGTATTAATAATTTTATATCAATTACATGTTGAAATGATATTTTGAATATATTGGGTTAGATAAAATATTGAAATTAATTTCACCTGTATTGTACTTTTTTAAATTCACCTACTAGAAAATTTAAAATTACATATGTTACTTTTATTGTATTTCTTTTGGGCAGTACAGCTGTGGACTAATGGTTCTCAATGATTCAGTTCCACTGAAACTGCATTTACAAATGTTACATAAGGAGCTTGAAAAAATTCATATTCCTGGGCTTTCAGTGATTTTGACCCCAATGTCCAAGGAAGTTGCATTTTCAAAAAGAAAATGGATATTTCAACTGCACATAGTGGCTGGACCACAATTTGAGAAACACTGTTATATAGACTAAGGTATCCTTAACTGAAACGATGCTAAGAAACACAGCTGTGACTTGGGGGATGTTTATGGACAAGAACTACACTAATACGAAGGCAGAAAAGGAGGGGTAGAAGCAAGATGGTAGAAGATGCCCATTGACCTGCTTTCAGGATCTGTTCACTAATGAACAGTGAAGATAAGTCTCTTTCCCATATTCTATCATGGATGGGGAGGGGATAATAAAAGCCTGCACTATGAGAACCTCTCACCAGTAAATTATAAAACTGAAGGGAAGGTTTACAAGGCTGTGGTGAATAAAAGTGATGACAGAATTGTTTTTGGTGGTAACTAATAAAATCCCTCCCACTCAACACTGTCACTTCTATTAGTACCACAAATTGGCTGGTGGTGAGATGTATAAGTAGTATAGATCTGATTTGGAGAAAGAAATATTCCATATGGCCTCTGCATCCTACTTCTCTCATCATGTACCTTAGCCACTATCTATGTAATAATAAAGTTCTAGGCACTGGGCAATAGAGTCACAATCATTAACTGCAAAGTTACTGCAGGAACATAGAGCCTCCCTCACCACATCCAGCATTTAAGGCCCTTTCTTGGTTGCCACATAAAAAATCTTCCAAATACAAAAGAGAAAGTCTAAGGGAAAAAACTTTTTTAAAAAACCCAACTCTCATCCTCCATTGATGTAAAACCCTTTTTGGAGACACTTATACTATCATTGTCCTTTTATTTCCTTCCTACCAACTTGATGTCTTTGACTCAAGTACTCTTTCCTCACAGTTTGCTCTGCTGTTGTGCTATTGTGTCATCTGATGTCTTTTTCTTGCCCAGCTCACACCAGATGCAGAACTGATGAAGCCATGCTGATTGGACGGCGACTGTCCAATCCCAACAGGGCATCCTTTCCATGATTGCCTGTCAAAGCTGTCACTCTCCTACACAACAACACTAGGGCACTGCTTGGAATTTGTTCAGTTTCCATCTTCATTTTGTTGAACAAGCCAGCAGTGCAAACACCTCTCTGTGGCAGCGTATTTCCGGGGTTAAGTTGACAATTTAGGTTATTCCTCAAGTCTATAATTTTCTATATTGAGGTCATTTAGTAGAATTTCCCATACAAAATAACCTCCTAACTGGGTATTGCTCCTCCTGAATATAAACAATAATAATCAACTAAGTTTCAGATATTATTCTTGGAATTTATCATCACTTAACCCACTGGATCGTCAGTAGAAGTATTGTTTTATCCCTTCCTCCATTGACAGGTGATGAAACAGAAATCCAGAGAAGTTGAGTCCCTTGCCCGAGATTATAAATTAAAGGTGGGAACCAGTTTTGAACTCCAGTGATCCATTTCTAACTCCTAGGGAGGATTATGCCTTTAGACCATTAATCTGCATTTTCTAGACTCCAAGGCCAGAGTTGTCAGTGAGTACAAGTTAGGCCAGGACTCCTTTAGAAAGGACTGAGAGAAAGCAGCTCTCCCTTTTTTACCACTGAGGTTGATGAAAGGCTAGGTTGTAATAATAATAGTGGAGCTTTGCAAACATCTTAGCACTGCAAGTACTGAGCCAGAGAGGGAGAGGTCCTGCGCCCTGATGATCCTCTAGACCCAGCTGTGCCTGAAACTAGACTTTACTCCTTTCTCTGAAATGTGAGCCACCAAAATTTTCTTTTTTTTTTAAGTCAGGTTTGGTTGTGCTTTCTGTCACTTGAAAATAAGTTCTTAATGATTAAGCAACTAAGCAATTGATTTAAATAAAGCTCTAAGTTTCTAATGCTAAACCCGATAACTTGCACATATTAGATATTAAATCAATATTAGTTTTCATTCTGCCTTACACAGTTTTCAGGAGCAATGATTATGTGTTATGTTTCTCTATTTTGCATAGAGCCCAGAGAAGGGCTGGAGCATAAAAAGTAAATAAATTGAATATACATCTACAGATCAACCGACAGGTTGAGAACTATACCCAGGAGAAATTAGACAGAAAGAGTGTATCCACTCATCTTTTCCATTCTGGCTCCAAGTGGGAGCCAGAGAAGGAAAGTGATCTCAGCGTGACCACAGGGGAGACTCTCCCAACAGGATTCTGCAGATTAGACTTGACACGTAGACAAACTAGCCAGACTCACCCCAGTGCCACCTGCTTAGCCAAAGGGCCAGACGGTATCTCCAGAAGAAAGACTTAAGGGAGCTAGGGAAGTAGAAAGCAGTTCACAGAAGTTCCTGACATTTGCCTAATGGCACAGCTGGAGAGATTAATAATCATTTCTCTCAAAGACCGCCAAAAATGAGTGCAGAGTGAAAGGGGATAAAACAAGTGTTTTGCTGTCTCCTGTTTGAATTAATCTCTTCTGACAACTGCTGATTTGGGTCTGTGATTCCATCCTCCATATGCCTAGCTCTATTGGTCAATTAAGTGCAGAGGGTGATTGGGGGAAGCAGTGATGCTCAACCTGATTACGGGAGGAAGGATCACGCAGCATTTAGAACATGCAAAGCAGCCCACGGAGCTTGGTGTTAGAGGAGCCAGGCAGGGCAAGGGTGGCCTCTAATGCTGCCAGGGGAGTCAGGGAAGAGTCGAATTTCAGCACTCGGGGCACTAATCAAGCTAGCTGGATGTCAGATTCTGCTTCCCAGGAGCAATAAATAAGTTCTGGAGAATTACGCAGGGGATTTAAGGCTCACACAAAGTTAAGCTCCCGTCAACCAATTCAAATCTTATTCTTCCAGATTGTTTAATTAATAAACCACTTTCTACAAAGTGTCACAGACTTAAAAACAGAAAGTAAAGAGATGTTTAACTTGAAGAATACAATTTATACATTTGAATAGATCATAGAGTTAAGAAAGAGCAAAACACTTAAGTTAGATGAAAACAGGGAAGCAACAGGACTCACACATTACTATTCAGTAAAGAAAACGTTTAGAAACTGTGAGTTCTAGTCCTACCTCTGTTAATGATTTTTTTGTTACTTTGCAGAAAGATGCTTCTTTTCTTCATTGTCATTTTCCCATTGTCAAGGAAGCTGGTGAAGGCAGTTGGGCACTTTGTACCCTCACAAATACAAAATCAAACTTCACTTAACAGCTCAGGACAACATTTTGACTGGAGTGATGACAACCTAGAGTCGTTTATGAATTTAATCCTGAAGTACCTCCTGCAACTATTGAAAAGAATAGCTAATAAAAACGATTGTACATCATTTTGGAAAAGAAATATCCATATCAATGCTTAACAATCATCATAGCAGGCAACAAGTTCATTTCAAAGTAACATTACGTCAAGAAGCAGCTATGATATCCAGGATGTAGTCACAGACTTATAATGCCGTAGAATATTAGTATTTTTGTTTTACATTCTGAAAAGATTTGATTTAGCGTTAATTCCTAGTAACCTACCCAAACCCTAAAAGAAAGGGGAAGGACTGATATTTGAATACCAAATGTTTATAATATAATGAGTTTGCAGAGTAAATGTTGCAGTTTTAAAACATAAATGGAAAAACAGATTGGATTGCACACTAGTTAGGCATGCTCTTAATAACATAAACATCTAAAAGTATTAACACATGAATTTATAATTCATGTATTACTTTGAAGGAAAAACTAATAACCTAGCAAAGGCTCCATTCCAGGATTTATCTTACTAAACATATTTACTGATGACTTGCATAAAATATACATACATGGCAAAATTATCAACTCATTTCCCAAAATTTAAGGAGAAAAGCTAAGGCATAATAGAAGCAGGGTGCAAAATGAAATCTAGTTCATTTTCACACAAGTCAACACAAGAAAATTCAATGTGAACAAATGTAAACCTCTTCACCTTGGTCCACCACTTAACCGTAAGTACCAATTGGTAAGTGCAATTTTACAGTATTACATCTGAGTTAGACACTGTAATTGCACACCTCATTATGATTTAACAATGTGAGCACGCTGCTAGGAATACCTATGCATTCTTAGGCTTAAGATAAATACAGTGTCTTGAACAAGGGTGATCATACATCCACACTCTATTCCATTTGTCATTGTATAGATCAAATGTACATTTTAATTCTGTCCACTTAAAGGTATTGACCAATTAGGGAAAGTGAAGATTACCTAGGATAGTGAAGAAAACTTGGACGCTGTCAGCTGAAGAAAAATTGAAGGAATTGAATCAAGAGAGGTGTGTTTGAGGGAAATAGTCATAAAATAATCAGCCTACTTTACAGGCTTTTTAATGAGGAAAAGGCTATAGACTTGTTTTGGGTGGATCCACAAGTAAAATTAACAGGTAGATATTTATTTCAAAGATATAAATTTTGACCCAAATGAAGCGATCTTTAGTAAGTAAAGTGACTTTCCTAATAAATAGTGAGTTCTCTGACATGATAGAGAGCTTAAAAGAAACTAGAGAAAAACTCACCCCGTAAAAGAAATTCATGTGTCAAGTAAACCTCTGGACTAAATGGTTTCTGAGGTCACTTCCAATTCTAAGACTCCTTGATTCTATCACAACAGAATTCCAGGATTACTTATTATATATCTCAAGGAAATATACTAAGTCTTGAGAGATAGAAATCCCCTAGTCAACTATAATGATGAGAAAATATAGCATTATAATAAAGTTAAATGTTGGTATGGTTTGAATGCATGAGTGTCCCTCCGAAATTCATATGTTGAAACTTAAGCCCCGACATGATGGTATTAAAGGTAGAGCCTTTGGGGAGTGATTAGCCCTCACAAATGGGATTGGCGCTCTTATAAAAGGGCTTCGGCAGGAACAGTACATCCCTTTTTGCCCCTGCCACCACGCGAGGACACACAGAAGACACTTCCGTAAGGAACAGCCCCTCACCACACACAGAAGCTGCTGGCACCATGAGATTGGACTACCTAGCTTCCACTAACTGTGATGAAATAAAATTCTGTTCTTTATAAATTACCCAGTCTAAGGTATTATGCTATAGCAACCTGAAGAGACTAAAGCAAATGTAAACTAAAATGTTATAAGTATATGGGAGAAGAAATAAAATCTAAGAATAACACATGGTAGAGTCTTTAGAAAATGAACAATCTATGAAATAAGGCATACACACTGATTACCATGAAAATATGTGATGGGGTTTTTGAGAGTAATGGTTAAGAGCACGGGCTCTAGAACAGCTGCTCTCATGCAAATCCTGGCTCTGCCACTTGCTAGAGGTATAACCTTGGGCATGCCACCTAACTTCTCTTTGCTACAGTTTCTTCATTTGTAAAACAAGGATAACAATATATCTACCCAATAGGGTTATTGCGATTTAAAAGATTTATTATATACAAAGATTTTAGAATAGTTCCTGAGACATAGTAAAGGTTATGAGAGTATTAGTTACTTTACAGATGCTTACAAAATTTCAGAAAAACAAGACTAGAGAAATTCAAGTGAAAGTAGATATGCATTCAAAATCCCTGTTTATAAAAGTAAATAAATGTATTTATTTTTATTACTATATTTCTTTACTTGGTATTAGTCTTCTGGGATAGCTATATGCTAAAAACTGATTTTCATCCTGTTGTCTTGCCACTATTGGTGAAGGAAGGAAGGTACAGTAAGTAGAGAAATTTTAAGACACTAATTTTTTGCTTTTGCATAATTTTGCAAAAGCTCAAATCTAACAACCTTAAGTAAGATTCATCCATGCTTCCTTTTCCCTTCCTGCACTCTAAGGTGATGGTATCAACGAATGACCAAAAGATGGGAGGTTATAAAGCATTCCATCTAATTATTAAATTGTGTAACTGACTCCTGCATAAACGAGAGTTGATTATATGTATAAGTTACATATAATCAGGTTACAGGTTATCTAAAAATAGATGAGTGTGTTTTAAAAATAACAACATTCAAACTGGGTAATCTGATGAGATGGAAATAAACTATAAAAGTCAAAATATTTAAACAAACAACAACAGCAACATAAATTATGAAACATCAGCATCAATTTATTAATTTCCTAGTTAATGTGGTAGAAGGTGGCAGAGTATATTGCATACTGCCCACAATGTGGGGATTCTAACAGGAATGTTTTCTTGATTCAGGACCAAGATGTCCACCTTTATAGGTCTTCTCCTCCAGACTGAAGTACAATCAATAGCCAACAGGGGATTTGAGAAAAGATAAAATATTTGAATAAATTCCATGGAAAAAAATTCCACATCTTTACACAATAAATCACAAATCTTCCTCATTCTTTGACCTTCAGAAAAACCTAATTCTATCACTGGTCTAATTTTTTAAAAAAAACCAAAAGTCACTAGGAGATTTCTTCCTCTCTTCTTTTCTTTACTGCCTTTACTAGAAATACCAATGATACCAATTTATTCAGCAATTTACCACTGGGGATTTGGAAGTAATGGTGCCTATAATTGAGAATGTTACTTTAGATTCAAATTCTAGTTTCAATGTTATCTTCCTGTATGACCTGGATAAAATTTATTAACCTCTCTAAGCCTCAGTATTCTCATCTCTAAAATAGAAACATTAGTTACCTATGCTGTTGGTTTTGTGGAGATTAGAGGTGGATATAAAGTGTTGAGCATAATCACACAGGTATATAAATTCTGTCTTTATATCAAAATGAATCAGTCATTGAAGAGTTAATAGTTTAAGACACACATAACGTAATCATTAACAAAACTACTGGTTTGTATTTTAATTATACTCTCTCAGAATTTACTGAGGGTAGATAAAAGAAACTCCAAGATAAAGCATGTTTTGGATTTGCTGTAACACTCATAAATGCATCATCCGTTATGTTATTAAATGCCCGCGCTTTAAAATTCCATAAAGTAAACTCACTTCAGCATGTACTATCACTAAGGGTGTTAACCTTTCTTAAAGATTAAGTATGTTTTCATCTATTAATTAATGAAAAAATGAACAAATTTCTATTTTGGCTGCCAGGAAACTCAGAGTAAATTTTGCATTCATATTTGTCCATCCTTTTTTGTAATAGTTTTTCCTATTAGGCCAGTGCAGTAGCTCATGCCTGTAATCTTAGCACTCTGGGAGGACGAGGCAGGCAGATAGCTCAAGGTCAGGAGTTCGAGATCAGCCTGAGCAAGAGCGAGACCCCGTCTCTACTATAAATACAAAGAAATTAATTGGCCAACTAAAAATATATATAGAAAAAATTAGCCGGGCATGGTGGCACCTGCCTGTAGTCCCAGCTACTCAGGAGGCTGAGGCAGTAGGATTGCTTGAGCCCAGGAGTTTGAGGTTGCTGTGAGCTAGGCTGATGCCATGGCACTCTAGCCGGGGCAACAGAGTGAGACTCTGTCTCAAAAATATATATATATATTTTTTCCTATTAAAAATACTGTATTGTATAAATATCTTGCTAATAAGTAGAGTCAAATATTCCATAATAGGATCCAGAGGACTTATTATTTTTTAAAAGTATAATGTTACTAAAATTTATCCTACATCAAAAATAATTAAAAGATAAGTTTTATGTTTCATATTAAATATAGGTATACATCAAAATCATATGCGATAAGATATTCAAACACAATGAAGAAAGGATATTGCTCACTGTTGCTGTAGGTATGGAGAGAAAAGCATCTGTAATACTTCCTAGTGATAATGAAAATATCCATTAAGTGTTGGTAAATCTTTGTAAATAGCTTTAAATAGGTCAAATTAATTCAAACAGAAACTTTGCTTCTAGAAAGCTATATTTCTAAGAAAATAATAATAAAGAAGGATAAAATTATTCACAAATATATTCACTGCAGCGTTTTAATTATAAAAATATTTTATGAAAAAATCCCAACCTAGGAAATCATAAACTCATGAAATACGTGTAATTCCCACTTGTCATATATTTAAATGAGTTATTTTACTTAAAAGATTTCTAGTAAGTGGAAGAGACGGCAGCAAAAGTAGATTCTGCTTAAAATTACGTTGAAGAATAATCACTATTCAGATATATTTAAAAGACTGGAAGAAAATACCTGAAAATGTTAACCCTTGGTACTAGGGTCACCAAAGTTTTTTCTTTTTTTCTTTTGATTTTTATGTGTTTTCTGATTTTGTAAAATGAATATCACATTAATCAGAAACAGCATAAACAAAAATATTTTTAAGAAGAGTATGAAAGAGGGGAAATATATGAAGAATGTTCATATTATTCTAATAAGGGGCTTTTATTAGAAAGCATGTCTAGGCAAAGGAATATACTGTTCCACTTTACTATACCCTGAGGTCAGTGTATTTAGAATGATTCTGAATTCTGATTTAATGTATATTGGCCAAAATGCCCCCAATTCCACAAAGCACTAAAAATTATGGAAGAAATAATTGGGAGAAAACTTGACAATCATGGTTAACTATATTAATTGTAAAGCTTTCAAAGCATTGGCACACATCGTCTTTTGTTGAATTGATTCTTGCAGCATTCTGCAAGGTAAGCAGACCATGTATTAATGCTTCTTTTACTCAAAGGGGTTGAATGACTCACTCAGGTTCACCCACAGCTCTCATATGTGGAATCTAGACTCTAAGTTAAGTCTTGGATTTAAACTCTGGGAATATTGCTGGTTAAGATGCTTTTTAAAATGTTCTTTCTCTGTCTCTCTCCTGTTTTTACCTACTTCTATGCAATGCAGTTACAATAGTCCTTAGGACACAGTGCACATGCTGTGTATATTTGTTAAATAAGTAAAAGTGAGACTTTTCATATTGGCTCGAAGAAAACACACCTCTGGATCTCCTTTATGAAGAGCTGTGTTCATTTAACTTTTCAAGAAAAAAAATCATAATCTTCCTTGATGAAAAAATATAATTTATTATAACAACCTCACTTATACGTGAAAAACAGGACTGTCCTTCCAGTCATAACAGTAGAGGTCCATGTGCCCCTTGCTCCATTGCTGTCAGTCATGCTGCCCAAAGCCAAACAGAAGCCAGGTGCTGATTGGCTGCGTTCGGGTACATTCTGCAATCCCATGTACTTCGATGCGAGCACCACTTCAGCAGGCCTTCAAAATTGGCCCTGTCACTTTAAATATAATAGACAATAAATCATCCCTCTGAGACAGCCCCTAAGGAAAACAGGGGAAAAAATAGAAATAGCATTTAAAAGCCCTTTTCTATTACATTGCCTCTAGGGAGCTTTTAATATTGGAGCTCTTTTGAAGTGAATTTTATGCTTTTTTTGGGCTTTTAAAAATGCTTCTAGAATTAACCTTGCAATTTTAGGACCTAATCTTCCATTAGATCCTTTAATTTGGGGGTCTTATTATGTTGGTATCATCGTATTTGCTCATCATCTCTGTGCTGCTTTCCCTGGTATCCCATTGCCAATCAACCTGTTTTCTCATGGTTTATGTACATTATTTATTTCTCACTCCTCCCTCTCCATATTTCTGCCAGTATTTCTTGTTTGGTTGTTCTTTCCTTCTTTTTCTTTTTTTCCTTCATCAAATCTAGTTTTCATTACCTCTCCTCTGAGATCCCTTTGGTCCTTTGTACCTTGGACAGATAATCTTAATTAGGCTACCCTGCAGATAATCCAGAATTTTCTGCCTTTCCTCTCCGATAGCAGAATTTTCTGAGACACAGATGAGCCACATCCTCTCTTTCTCACAAACCTCCCCTTCTCTTGGTCATGTGGCCATTCCTAGTTGATCAGAGAAGAGCAGCAGGATAACAAAGAAATTTGACCTATTTTAGTTTGAAGAAAATTTAATAAATCCTGAAAAAAAAATGGTAGACGTAAGCATATAAATCCCAGTGTTATACAAAGGGTCAGGGTTTACATTAAGAATAGGAGATTCTGGCCAGGCGCGGTGGCTCATGCCTGTAACCCTAGCATTCTGGGAGGCCGAGGTGGGTGGATTGCTCAAGGTCAAAAGTTCGAGACCAACCTGAGCAAGAGCGAGACCCCGTCTCTACTAATAATAGAAAGAAATTAATTGGCAAACTAAATATATATAGAAAAAATTAGCCGGGCATGGTGGTGCATGCCTGTAGTCCCAGCTACTTGGGAGGCTGAGACA
>CAUYRT010056472.1:0-11140 GCA_963574885.1 Lepilemur ruficaudatus
CCTGAGCAAGAGCAAGACCCCGTCTCTACTAATAATAGAAACAAATTAATTGGCCAACTAAATATATATAGAAAAAATTAGCTAGGCATGGTGGTGCATGTCTGTAGTCCCAGCTACTCGGGAGGCTGAGGCAGAAGGATCACTTCAGCCCTGGAGTTTGAGGTTGCTGTGAGGTAGGCTGATGCCACGGCACTCTAGCCCAGGCAATAGAGTGAGACTCTGTCTCAAAAAAAAAAAAAAAAAAAAAAAAAGAATCGTCAGGAGTCTGAGATGCTGGAGGACAGGGTGGGGTTCTCTGAGCCTGAGCCTGAGCAGCAAGCACAGCCTGCCCTGAAGCCAAGTCCACTGCTCATGTGGCTATGGGGGCACACTGCCCAGCAAAGCCACTGCCCATTCCAAGCCTTGTCAAAGAGTACTCCCAGAGAGCAGCTTGCTGATCCTCTGGGTCTTCCCAGAACTATGTCCGTAGGCTAGTGGTGCCCACTGGGTCCTCCCCTTTCGCCAAGGCATCATGACCCAATCCCAATGCCTGCCCTTTGAAGTCTCCCATGACATTCTTTGGCCTCCTCTAGCACACTGCCCATATATCCATGGTCCACTGCCTGGTGCCTCCTGAGCCTCTTCCATCAGTAGTCACTGTTCCTGGGACTGTCCCTGCCCCTTCTCCCAAAGACTAATGAGCTCCTTGGGGCAAGGGCCACATGATCTCATGACCTGTTCCCCCAGTGCACAGCACGTCAGGAGTCTAAGAGGTGAGACAGGTGGGTGCACACTCACGTGTGTTTGTGTCCCACTGGTAACCAGTCCTAGCCGCCAACCTACCTCTTTTCTCACACAAGGATGATACTGTGTGACAGATCTGTTATGCAGATTTTATTGTCCAGGAGGTGCTCGACAAAAACTGAAAAATTTTCTTTTTTCACTTTCTCAGACCGGAGCAGTAGATACTCTAGAAAACCTAACAATAATTTGGCCATTTGATTTATCAAAGCTAGTGAAATCACCAGGAAGAACCATTCCTACTTAGTCAGTGACTCAAGGATATTTGGGAGATATGTTTGTCTCCTTGTATGGGAGTTCATAACCATTACCAAAACAACAGATGCTTAAATTTTCAAAGACTTAAAATAAAAATTTAAGGCTTTTAAATACTTTTCTTCAAAAATAAACTATATAATTATTCTGACAAAACTAGCATAGAATTTTTAGATTTTTAACTGGCTATAAATAAGGATTTTTAATTTAAAAAACCAAAGAGCTCAATAAAAAAACAAAAATTTATTTAGAGTCAATTCAGGATTCACCATCATCTCAGTCCGGCTGGAAAAGAGAAAAGTTTTCCTATTTTTTTCAATTCCCAAATGATTTATGAATTTATATAGATTTGTTCAAAGGGAGAAAACGCACAGTACCCGTGGTAGGATGAGTATGGCCCACCAAAGATGCCCTCAGCCTAAACCCCACAACCTGTGACTGTGTCACCTTTCGTAGTAAAAAGGATTTTGCAGAAGTGATTAAGTTAAAGCTCTTGAAATGGGAAGATTGGCCTGTATTATCAAGACGGGCGCACTGCAATCACAAGGGTCCTCATAAAATGGCAGATGCCACACTGGGGGCTTTGAAAGATGGAGGAAGGGGCCAGGAGTCAAGAAACACAGGTGTTTTCTAGAAGCTAGAAAAGAGAAGGAAATGGATTCTTTCCTAGAGCCTCCAGAAAGAATATAGCCCTGTAAACACCTTGACTGTAGAACTTCTGTTCTCTAGAACTGAAAGAAGATTATTTCAAGTCACTACTAGTGTTACGGTGGCAACAGGAAACTAGGATCGTACTCTGTGATTATATAAGAAGCTACTGAGCATCTGGAATTATCAGTGCTGTGAAACAACATCTCAGCTCCCTGTTTCCTGTTCTTGCAAGTGCTATGAAGTTAAAAAGTGTTTCCAAGAAAATCACAGACCTGCAATGTACCTTCAATTGAAGCTTTCATCTTATGGCCAATATTTTTTTCAAACACAATTAAGAGCCTGTGTGTGTATATGAGATGTGTACCTTATATCTAAATATGTGTATATAAGTACTCATGCAAAAAGGCAGTTTGGGGTTAAAAGCAGAATGTTACACACCTCATTTGGTAACACTGGCTGCTGCAGCAGCATAGCTTACGGCCACGGTGCTACCTTCCCATCCTCTGGAAACGACAAACACCACCCACTTGCCAGCAAATAATTAATGAAAGTCTACTCATCTCCTTAGACTCGAGTTCCCTTCTCTACAAAATGATGGGAGAGGGATTAGACACTGCTGTCAAAGGGCTCTAGATGTCTACTTGTAAGAAACATTCTAAGACTCCAGCCCACTGGCAGGTATAGTAAACCCCATGTGAGGGCTAAGAAACTGAGGTGCTACGAGGCTAAGTGAAGGCCTGTGGTCTTGTGGATAACACTCTCAGAAGCTCACTTCTTTCTTCTGAGGACACCCAGGTGAGCACCAAGCAGGTACCTGCAATGGTGAAGTCACATCCTCCTTCCTGAGGTGGCCCCCAACCTGGTCACCCGGCACAGATGCTCAGTGAGCCATCCTTCCCATAAAGAGGGTCCAGCAGCTAAGCCCGGGTGAGCCTCCTTCCAGCCTCACCACCCTCCGCTTCAGACATCCCCTTCCCCACTCCTGCCCTGACGCAAAGTCAGCAATTTTCTAAACAGGGACCCCAGAGGTATGAGCAGGCACCCCGCTCCGGGTGGGTCTGGTGTGAGGCTGCAGATGGGCCTGGAAGTCAGTGTTGTCACCTTCATGGTAAGGCCAGATAGCTGTTTCAGAAGGTAGTGGGATGTGAGGGCCAGAAAAGAACATGTGGACACAGCTGCCTGGGTCAGGCCCTGCATGGAGTCACGTCCAGCTGGCTCTGGGTCAGAAGGATGACTGGGGCTACACAATGGGGACAACGCTCTGACAAAGAATTGCCACCCAACTAATAACCATTCTTCCCTCTCTGAAGATAATAAGCCGTGTCACTCCCAGGAAGAAGTGATGACCAGCCAGCCTGGCGCCCACACAAAACAGCCTGTCCCCAGCCATGTCAGGCACCTATTAGATGCCAGTGATGCGAGGAGAAGCCAAGCCAGGAGGCCCCAAGTGTCCAGTTTAGAGGCTCTGGCACCACCCACTTCCCCTGTATCATCACTCAGACAGAAAGTCACAGTCACAGAAGTGTGAGGGTGGCTGAGGAAATGGTTCATCACCTTGGCACTCCCAGATGCCACCCTTGCCTACAGGTGGGTGACTTCCCATGGAGTGCCAGGGACTGTAGCATGATCGCTCCAGAAGCCCACCCACACCACTCCCACCTGCCAGGACACATCTAGGGCCTTAGGCCCAGGGCAGCTCGGAATGGAGAGGGCTCCTACTGTCAAAGGGAAAGGCTTCCGCATCATCAGCACATTAGCTGGGAACTCTGGAAGGGGCTGGTGCTGTGACTGCCCACTAGGGTCTGGTCCCAGCCCAAGGCTGACCAGCTCACAGGGGCCAGTCCGTGCCTCACGCACAAAGGTAGCCCAAGCACTGGTCACCAAACCAGTCACCTCTCCCCAACAAATGGGTCTCAGTCATCGCTGGACTTTGGATCAGAGAGACTTGGGTCTGAATATCAATTCTGTTACTTCTTAGCCCTTCTCTTTCAGGGATGGTGAGAGGATTAAATGAGAATGTGGAGGGGGACACAAGCCCACAGGAGACACCCACCGGTGAGATTCCTTCGCCATCTCAAACACCAGCTTAGTGGTCAAGCCTGGGCACTTCAATATCCTGCTCCCTCCATCCCTGAGGGAGTGGGCAGGGGTGGGGCTGGTGCCTACCCATGTCTCCCAATGAGCCCATCAACAGCAGGCAGCCCCACACCTGCTCCACTCTTGCTTGTCTCTAGTTTCCTGGGAAGGCCATTTGACCTTTGTAGCACTTGGCAGACTTCAACAGCCATGCCCAGTGGCTCTCAGAATGTCATTCTCAAGGCTGGCTGTGGAGGGCAGGGTGCTGGGCTGGCATGGCCAGGGTGCTTCCCGAGCCTGGGGGCTGCTGAAGAGAGAGCCCATGTGCCCTGGGCAGTGTATCATGGCAAGGCTGCTCCAGGAGGGTGGTCACTCACACAGAACCATGGCTCCCCAGAAAGCCAACGGAGAGATGCTTTCCCTATAACCTCACCTGTCCTGAAAAACCTGACAGGACCCACTGCCTGGAGCACCTTGACCATGGATAACAGGAACACAAAGGAGATTTTTTCATTCAGCAGATGCTGTGGGGTGGCATCAGAGAACACCATAATGGTACTCCCATGGCTCTTACCCCGAGCTTTTGGAATTTTGGAAACAAGAAATAGGATCAATGCAACCCTAAGACTTCTGGCAGCTGCAGGAGGGGCAGGCAGTGCTCTGGGTATGGGGTCTTCTCTTCATGGTAGCTCAGCATGGAAGCCATGGAAAAGGGGGGAGGAGAAAAAAAATCTGCCTCTGTAGGTAGCTTTTGACACCAGGAGCTGACACCAGGTGGGGCATGTCTTCCTGCTGGCACCTAGGCCCTCCCCGAAAATAGAGCCCTGGTGTCCGTTTGAAACCATGCACGGGGTGAGGGACAATGTACCTAGCACCTGCACAGAAAGGGGCTTTCCACAGATTATACCCTCCCCACCCAAAAGAAAGAAGATTTATAGGCCGGGCACGGTGGCTCACGCCTATAATCTTAGCACTTTGGGAGGCCGAGGCGAGAGGATCGCTCAAGGTCAGGAGTTCGAAACCAGCCTGAGCAAGAGCTGAGACCCCGTCTCTACTAAAAATAAAAAGAAATTAATTGGCCCACTAAAAATATATAGAAAAAATTAGCCAGGCATGGCGGCACATGCCTGTAGTCCCAGCTACTCGGGATGCTGAGGCAGAAGGATTGCTTGAGGCTCAAGGATTGCTTGAGTTTGATGTTGCTGTGAGCTAGGCTGACGCCACAGCACTCACTCTAGCCCGGGCAACAGAGTGAGACTCTGTCTCAAAAAAAAAAAAAAAAAAAAAAAGAAAGAAGAAAGAAGATTTATGATGGCCAGGAGAGGCCCAGAGGTACCAGGATGGGTCTAGCTGGGTCTGAATAGGACATGTGTCCGATGGCATCTAGTGCGCCTAGAAAGGATACCCGCCAACACCTTAGGTCCCCACAGAACAAGCTGGGTCCCGGATGAACCAAGCTAAAGAAAAGGGTGGCACTACCCCTTAGCCTGCAGGACCTGGGGTCTCTCTTCTAGGGTTGGGTTTGGCTGTTGCTTGTTTCTCTCTGAGCTCCTTTCAATCCTCTGGGGAAAGTCAGTGGATGGGTGACCCTGTGACTTTGCACACACCCTCAGATCCTGAATGGGCATGCACAAAACTTCTCCCAAAAGAGTCCCAGGACATGTACTGCAGTTTCCAGGGTCTCTGGATACAGATCCCTCTGCCTAGCACTAGGAAGGTAAGCGAACGAACGTTAACTAGTCTCCACTCTGCTCTACCCTGATGTAGACCCAGCCTCACCAGAGGACACTTGAGAATCTGTTTTCAGAGACTGACAAACTCAGGTTTCAGAACTGGCTCTACTGCTGTCGATGAAACCTCTTATCTAATAGGACTTAACTTGCCCTGAAAAATACAATATTAAGTCCAAAATTTTCACCTCTATGAAACAGAGGTGAGAACTACTACTTGGAAGAAGAAAATAGGATCCTACAGATAAGGAATCCCATGCCCAGGAATAATCATTTCCAGGTCTGACTGAATTGCCTTACTTCAAAAGGCTGCCTGGTGTGCTGTGGGTGAGGGAAGCCCATGGAAAAGGAACACAGGCATGGCTGGCCATCGAGCCAAGGCCACCATTAACCCAAGGAGGAACGGCAGGGAAGCAGAGGACCTCTTATATGAAATGAGCTCCTCAGTAGCAACCACAGTGTGTCCTGCAGCACTGACACCATTAACCACCACGTGACCCACCAGGGGCTTTCCCCACCTGGGGCCCAACTGCTGACCCACACTCTCTGTTCTGGTCTGCCCTAAAGAACCTGTTGCCACTCAGAGCTATAAGGACTCTGGGCATCTACCCCTCCACTCACATCCGGGTCATTCCCCAAGGGTATGTCAGACAGAGAAAGGGCAGCATGAGAAAGGCAGAGGGCCTGGACAGCACCAGGCACACAGCCCCGGCCTCCCCTCCCACAACCCTGGTCTGGGCAGCTGCTCCAGCGGCTTCAGAGACTATCCCGGCTGATCCCTTTTCCAGGCAGGGCTGCCTGGAGGCATCCTACAGGCTTGAATTACAGGGTGACAACCAGTGGGCTCCGTCCTTCTACCAGCCTCGGTCAGGCACTGGCTAATACAGTGCCTGTAATCACACCAGGGAAATTGAGGCCTATTCCCAGGTGCTCCACCAGGGTCACGAGGAGGGATACCAAGAAGCGCAGCAGGGCCCTGATGGCTCGACTCACCCAACTGAAGAGAAGCATGGCTTCCCACACAAAGGGACTGAGCAGCCCTATGGCAGAGCCCCAGGAAGCATTATAGGTCTTGGCATGAAAGATGCTCCAGAGAGAGGTGGTGGCTAATGGTGGGCACGGCAGGGGCTCATCAGCTGTGCATAATACAGGTCTCAGCCTATAAGCAAGGGGACAGAAGCAGTGCCTGTTTGGCAGGTATGGACAACCAGACTACTGGAAACCCATCTACATGTCAATATTCTCTCAGAGAGCCACTGCATACAGCCACCTGCTATCGGTATTTGCTCTAAGTAGACACCTTTCACTGCATATGCTGTACTCTTAGGAGGATACAGAGGAAGGATCTCAGACACCCTGTTATTTATTTTCAGTGCTTGCCACATGGGCAGGGATTAGCCTCCACCAGGCACAGACCCCTGGTGTTCTGCCCTGATCTCTTCTATCGGTGGTTCCTCTTGCATGGCACATGTAGATGTGAATTATCAGCTGTTTGCAGAATGTGTTCTATCCAGTAGAAGCAGCCTCCTGCTGTGCCAGTACTGCCAACAGCCCACTCAGAGAAGGCTTGGTAAGGTAACCTCTAGGGAGAGGAAAGGATGCTCACTTGATCATGATCATCTTGTGGAAGGAAAGCAGACGGCCCCCACCCTCCATACACACACCTCCTTCTCCTCTCCCTGCCAACCCCAGGCCAGGGCCTGGTTGCCAGGTACCACCTGCTTCATAAGGTGTATCCCCATGCCCAATCCCTGGCTGTGGTTCTTCCAGCCATTCTAACAGTTACAGTCCAGGAAAGTATGCCTCAATGGGCCTGATGCTGCTTTGAGGGGCTGCAGTAACTAAGGCAACATAAGGCACACCAAGCAAACAGCTGCCTCCTCCAAAGAAATGGAAGGAAGAAGATATCAGCTACCCCGCTCTGATGCAGCTGGGCCTCCTATCAACAGTATGAGTCCCCCTGGCTCTGTCTGAGGCACAAGACACAGAAGCAAGATTAGTCTTTCCCCAACTCCATCAAAGCACCCGAGCTTGGGAGAAACCCAAACCCTACTCTCCATCCACAGCCCTGACTTTCTCGCCCTGCTTCCCCAATCCAGGATCCCAGCCCTGCCCTTCCCTGCCAGCTCACCAGTGCAAGGGTGGGGCTGCAGGTACACTCACCTTCCTGCAGATTGTCCTGACCTGCTTCCGACTCATTTAGCCAAGGGTTCTGACATTCTTATTTTGGGGCCACACCTGCTCCTTAGTTTCACCCTTAAGGAGGCCAAAAAACACCTTGCGCAAGGTAAACATCAAAACTTCCACATCTTCCAACAGAAACCTCTTACTGTACAAGCTAAGACATGCCTATATACTCCCCAGGAAAGTCTGAGCACCTCAGCCTCACTGGAGAAGCACTTTATGTCATCATCTACCCCAGGGTCCAAGTGAGACCCCAGAGTGCCTGCCTTCTGCCCCGACAGCGCTAGAGGCAAAATGTCTTTGCTGAGTCGGCACACCCTACAAGAAAACACTCAAAACACCCACATCCTGACTTTAATCGCCCTGCCATCTTCTTCCATAATTCAATTCCAAATGTACTGAACATGTCTACTAAAACACAGAAGGTACAAAGAAGGTACAAGCACTTTAGAAAAAAAGTAGTTTTGATTATAGCTAACTCCACTCTGATACATAAACATTCATAAAAGAACTTTTTTTTTTTTGAGACAGAGTCTTGCTTTGTTGCCCTGGCTAGAGTACGGCGACATCATCATACCTCCCTGCAACCTCAAACTCCTGTGCTCAAGTGATCCTCCTGCCTCAGCCTCCTGAGTAGCTGGGACTACAGGTGTGTACCAATACATCCGGCTAGATTTTTCTATTTTTGGTAGAGATGGGGTCTCACACTTGCTCAGGCTGGTCTCCTGACCTCAAGCTATCCTCCCTCCTCAGCCTCCCAGAGTGCTAGGATTACAGGCGTGAGCCACCACACCCAGCCCATAAAAGAATTTTAAATGTCCAGGTACTTTTTTCTATAGGTAGAAAAAAATATCCTTTCCCAATAGTAATAGCTAATTTTCATGTATCCCTTTTTCATGTCAGGCACTAGTCTAAACACTTTATAGGAATTAACTCATTTAATCCTCATAATCATCCCATATATGAATTAGGTACTAGTATACTTCCATTTACAGATGGGGAAACTGAGCCACAGAGTGGTTAAGTCCCTTACTCCAGGTAACCCAGCTGCCAGGATGCAAATGCAGACACTGTGGCTCCAGAGTCCATGGTCTGTTCCACAAGCTGACCAGAGCCCTGGACCTCTGTTTCCCCACACGACCAAATGTGAGCCTCACTGATGCACTGACACTGAGCCCTGATATACAGAAAAGGGAACACCAGCCTGAGCAAGAGCAAGACCCCGTCTCTACAAAAACTAGAAAAATTAGCTGGGCGTGGTGATGTGCACCTATAGTCCCAGCTACTTGGGAGGCTGAGGCAAGAGGATCGCTTGAGCCCTGGAGTCTGAGGCTGCTATGAGCTACGATGATGCCACAGTACTCTAGCCCTGGCAACAGAGTGAGACCCTGTCTCAGAAAAAAACAAAAGGGAACAGTCACTCCTATGGGTAGAAAGTGGTGGCAGAGCCCCTACACACAATCAGAGCCACAGTGGTCAGGGCAGTGTGGTGGTGCTGAGCTCTAAATGAAGGCATCTCCAAGCTGAAGGCCAGCTACAGCCCAGTGGGACCTGACTCAAGACTGGTTCCAGAACCACAGTTGCCCATCACGTTGCGGAAGAGCACAGCAAAATGCAGGAACAACCTCATCCCAAAGCCCAAGTGCGCTCATCCCGGGGGAATGGTGATAAAAAGATGTGGTCCCAAGGAGTTCACAACCCAGGACACAGCTGGGTAAACATCAAGGAGTCACACAGGCAAGGTGGCAAGTGTCATCACAGAGATATGGTCAGAGATGAAGGGGTCAGGCAAGGTTGCAGGGAGTGTCAAGGAGGGCTGTGCAGGTGCACGGCATGTGCAGAAGGAAGAGGTGGCAGAAGATGAGGCTGAGCAGGAGCCTGTGTCCTCGGGCACAGGAGCCAGAGGCCCAGAGCAGGCAGGCACAGTGCACACACAAAGTGGGGAGCATAGGCCTGAGGTAGAAGGATCAATCAGGAGGCCACAGGCACAGCCAGTGGAGAGGCAATGACAGCACGAATGGAGAAAGGCAGACAGATTAAAGAGACATTTGGGGAGTGGCAGAACCACGCCAGAGAGAGAAGGAGGGTATGAGATTACTCTGAGGAGTCCCAGTTGGGGGCCAGGGTGGACAGTGGCTGTCAGCAGAGATACGGAATGCATGAGGACCTGGTTTTTGCAGGAAAATCACCTCAGTTTGGGGCAAGTGGGTTCACCGTCTGCTGGGCCTTAAGCAAAAAGACCTGAGGTTCCTTGAGGAGGTATGGCCTGCTTAAGGGCAGAGTGGAATCAGCAGAGTGACTTGGATACTCCCACCTGGAGGGCCCACCGGCTGCCCTTTCACTGCTCTCTCAGGGTCTGGCAAAGCACAGCCACCATTCACATGCCACACAAGTCTTCTGGGTCCCTTAAGAGAAAACAGTCCTGCCTTTACCACCCTAACCAAAAAAAAAAAAAAGGTCATTGCCAGGCCATTTTATTAACACAAGCATTCTTTTTTTTTTAAAGACAGAGCCTCGCACTATCACCCAGGCTGGAGTGCACTGTTGTGATCATAGCTCACTGCAGCCTCGAACTCCTGGGCTCAAGTGCTCCTCCCACCTTGGCCTCACAAAGTACTAGGATTACAGGCATGAGCCACTGTGCTTGGCAAAAAGCATTCTTGAAACCAATTATTAGCAACACTCCGAAGGCACACCACTAGCACAATCATCCACTACTCTACTCTCAAGATACCAAGTCCAGCTGAATTACCTCCCAGAGGGCTTGTCATGCCATCCTATCCTCGCCATCTCTCTGGTCTAAGCTACTCCCATGCTCTTATGAACCCGAGACAGTCTGAGACAGTCTCCTAACTGGCCTCCTTGCACCTGTTCCTGCCCTTCCAACCTGTGCTCTACAAACCAATATGGGCAGGTGACACCCCTGCTTAAATACCTCAGCAGCTCCCCACAACACCCAGGGCAATCCACACTCCTCCCCGGGCCCTGCTAGCAACCTGGACCAGCCTCACTGGCCTGCATCCACTTCCTCAGCACCCAGCTCTTTTCTACCTCCTTCCCACATCCTTCTCATTCTGCCTAGAACCTTCTTCCTCTCCTCCCAACTGCCCTTCCCCCAACTGCCCTTCTCCCACCCCTTGTCACCCTACCACTCCTGATCTGACTCCTCCTTATCCTTCAGATCCCAGTCTGAATGTCACTTCTTCAGGAAGGCCAGAGGCTAGCACACTCTCATGGCACTGACCAAAATGCAAAGGGACCACCACAGGGTTATCTATTAATAATAAGTATCTGCTCTGGGAGGCCGAGGCGGGCAGATCGCTCAAGGTCAGGAGTTCGAAACCAGTCTGAGCAAGAGCGAGACCCCATCTCTACGAAAAATAGAAAGAAATTAATTGGCCAACTAAAAATATATAGAAAAAATTAGCTGAGCATGGTGGTGCATGCCTGTAGTCCCAGCTACT
>CAUYRT010056473.1:0-13593 GCA_963574885.1 Lepilemur ruficaudatus
CCAATTAATTTCTTTCTATTTTTAGTAGAGACGGGGTCTCGCTCTTGCTCAGGCTGGTTTCGAACTCCTGACCTTGAGCAATCCGCCCGCCTCGGCCTCCCAGAGTGCTAGGATTACAGGCGTGAGCCACCGCGCCCAGCCGAGAAATGATTTTCATAATATCACAAGAGGGAAAAACAGAGAATGACCAAGATAAACAAACATAATCAAGTACAACATGCATAAAGCATATTTTTGAGCAAAGCATGCTATAATCATACTGTATATTCCCATTTAGATAAACTTAAAAGACAGGTATGCCTGCGAATTATATGGACATTTATTCATAAATACGTAATTATATAGATTTATAATTATATTGTTTTTCATTTTTTATTTTAGAATATTATGGGGATACAAATATTTAGGTTACATATATTGCCTTTGCTGCGCCCAAGTCTGAGCTACAAGTGTGCCCATCCCCTAGACACTCATTAGGTATGAATATACCCATCCCCTACTTACCCCTCTCAGCTGCCCAACATCCAGTGAATGTTACTACAATATGTGCATATATGTGTCGATCAATTAATACCAAATTGATGGTGAGTACATGTGGTGCTTGTTTGTCCATTCTTGTGGTACTTCACTTAGTAGAATGGGCTCAAGCTCCATCCAGGATAATACAAGAGGTGCTAGATCACCATTGTTTTTTGCGGCTGAGTAGAACTCCATGGTATACATATACAACATTTTATTAATTCACTCATGTATTGATGGGCACTTGCGTTGTTTCCACATCTTTGAAATTATGAATTTTTCTGCTATAACATTCAAGTGCAAGTGTCTTTTTTATAGAATGTCTTTTTTTCTTTTGGATAGATGCCCAGTAATGAGATTTCTGGATCAAATGGTAGGTCTACTTTTAGTTCTTTGAGGAATCTCTATGCTATTTTCCATAGAGGTGGCACTAGTTTGCAGTCCCACAAACAGTACATAAGTGTTCCTTTCTCTCTGTATCCACACCAGCATCTGTTGTTTTGTGAATTTTTGTTAAAAGCCATGTTCCCTAGGGTTAGGTGATATCTCATTGTGGTTTTGATTTGCATTTCTCTAATGATTAGTGACTTTGAACATTTTTTCATATGTTTCTTAGCCATTAGTTTATCTTCATTTTGAAAGCTTTTGTTCATATCTTTTGCCCAGTTTTTAATGGGGTTGTTTGATTTCTTCTTGCTGATTTGCTTGAGTTCTTTATAGATTCTGGTTATTAGTACTTTATCAGATGCATAGATAAGATACGAATATTTTTTCCCATTCTGTAGTTTGTCTATTTTCTCTGTTGACTGTTTCCTTGGCTGTGCAGAAGATTTTTGATTTAATCAACTCCCATTTATCTATTTTGTTATTGCTGTTATTGCCCTTGGGATCTTCTTCATAACTTCTTTGCCTACGCCAATATCTAGAAGAGATATTTCAACATTTTTCTTCTAGAATTGTTATGATTTCATATCTTAGATTTAAGTTTGTTATCCATCTTGAATTAATTTTTGTGAGTGACAAGAGACATGGATCATGTTTAAATCTTCTATATGTGGCTGTCCAATTTTCTTAGCACCATTTATTAAATAAGGATTCTTTCCCCCAGTGTATATTGCTATCTACTTTGTCAGAGATCAGATGGCAGCTTGTGGATGGCTGTGTATCTGAGTTCTCTATTCTATTCTATTGGTCTATGTCTCCATTTTTGTGCAAGTCAGATGCTATTTTAGTTACTATAGCTTTGTAGTATAGCTTAAAGTCTAGTAAAAATGATGTCTCCAGATTTATTCCTTTTGCTTAAGGCTGCTTGGCTATTCGGACTCTTTTCTGCTTCCAAACAAAACACAGAATTATTTTTTCTAGATCTGCAACAAATGACCTTAGTATTTGGATGAGGACTGCATTGAATCTGTAAATCACTTTAGGTCATATGGACATTTTAACAATGTTGATTCTGCTGATCCATGAGCATGATATGTTTTTCCATTTATTTACATCATCTAAAATTTCCTTCCTCAGCGATTTGTAGAGATCTTTCACTTCCTTGGTTAAATATATTCCTAGGTATTGTATTTTCTTTGTAGCTATTGTGAAAATTATTGAGCCTTTGACCTGATTCTAAGTTTGACTATTGTTGGTATATAGAAATACTGCTGATTTGTGTACATTGATTTTGTAGCCTGAGACTTTGCTGAATTTTTTTTATCAATTCCAGGAGTCTGTTGGCAGAATTTTGTGGGGTTTTCTAAATATAAGATCATATTATCAGCAAAGAGTGATAGTTTGATCTCTTTCTCCATTTGGATACCCTTGATTTGCTTCTCTCGTCTCATTGCTCTGGCTATGACTCCCAGCACTATATTGAATAGAAGTGGTGACAGTGGGCATGCTTGTCTTGTTCCAGTTATGAGTGGCAATGCTTTCAACTTTTGCCCATTCAGTATGATGTTGGCTGCAGGTTTGTTGTATATGGCTTTTATAATTTTAAGGTATGGTCCATCTATGCCTATTTTGTTAGGAGTTTTTATTATAAAAGTGTGCTGACTGTCTCTTAAATTTTATTTTGACTTGTTTCCTACTAGTGTATAGAAATCCAGGGTATTTTTTCTATTTACCTTCTGTCCTATGACTCTTCTACAATCATTTGTTAATTCTAACAATGCTTTTTAGCACACTTTGGATTTCCTATGGAGATAATTTTGTCTTATTTGATGCTGATGTCTGTTGCTTCTTCATTTTTATTTTGTAAGCCTTCATTTGTTTTCCTTGCCTAACTGAACTAGGTTGGACCTCTATTACATTGTTGAATATCAGTGGTGTTGGCGGATATCTTTGTTTCCTTATGATCATAATGGGAGAAATTCAATATTTCACCATTAAGTATGATGCTATTTGTAAACTTTTCAGAGATATTGAATAGCAGATTTTAGGGAGGCTCCACAACCTCCACTTCCTGGCATTCACACTTTGTAAATTTCCTTCCCTTGAGTGTGGGAAGGAACTGTGAGTTGATGCAATTATGTGTAAATATTTGTGTTACATGAGATTATAACACATCTGGTTAGTGAATTATCACTTTTGCTATCTTTGATACAGCAGGAGGTGTTGTTGGCAGCACACATAGCAAAAAATTATAAGTGGCCTCCAGGAACTAAGAGAAACTTTCAAACAACAGCCACAAAGTAATAAATTCTGGAACAATCCTGAGGAATCTTAGAAGTAGAATTTTTTTCCTAGTCAAGCATTCAGATTAGACTCCAGTCCCAGCTGAAACTTTGAATGCAGCATTATAGAGCAGCTAAAATATGTCCATAATCCTAATTCACTGCAAGCGTGAAAACATAAAATTATGCTATTATGTCACTAATTTTGTGGTAACTTATTCTGTAGCAGATCAGTAATAGAGATTTTGATACCTGGAGTGGTGATGCTATAATAAATACCTAAACAATGGGACAATGTCTTTGTAAGCGGGCAGTGGATGGAGGCTAAAAAAGTTTCGAGGAGTGCCCAGAGAGTAGAGAAAGAGCCACAAAGAAATTATTCTCAGGCCTTGAAAATTGGAGATTTGCTTGCTGTATTTCATAATTGCAAGGGACCTGTGACTTCTTACATCTTCCATTTTAACACATCTTGCTAACTGGTCTCCTTTTCTTGCTGATTATGATGACAAAGGCTGTGATGGTGGGGGAGAATGAAGCAAAGAACTGAACACAGACTCTAGGAACTGAGGTCCAAGCAATCCATCTGTCAGGCACAATGGATATCAGAGTAATGAACTTGGTGATTATAATCTGTATTTACTTTGGGATGACCTTGCCATTATCTTGATACTCTTCAGTACAAAATACTCCTCCTATTTTGTCAGAAAACACCTGCTGATACTAGTTCTACAGAAGTCTCCACTGGGATCACTCCCCAATTAAGCTTGAGCCCTTTATTCGAAGTGAGGTGACACAAGACCTGAAGAATGGGCCCCACTTGTACTCACCATCAAATTGGTATTGACTAATTAACACTATGGTGCTCAAAGGGTGGGAGCGAACACTGGGGAATTGGGGGGTGGAGGGGTAGACCCAAGTCTGAGTGACATGGGGGGCCACTGTGGAGGGGTGGGATATGCTCGAAAAGTAGTTGGGGAGCAGAATTAGGGGTCTCAATAGGGGAAAGGAATTCCTCAAAAACTGATTCATGTGATTAACTGTACACCTCGGTAAATTCACTGAAAATCATTTAATTGTACAGTTAAAATGAAGTGTTGGTTGTACGTAGATACAGTTGGAGCACTATGTATGTACTCTACTTCGACAGAGTAGGTTTTTGAATGTAACAAGATAAGTCAACTTGAGTGGTAATATATTTTGGGAAATCAGCTCACTACAAATTGTGACTGTAAACATGGTACTGTAAATGCTTTGTAGTTTTCCCCCAATTAAAAAAAAAAAAAACCCCTACAGTTTGAAAATTTTTTAAGCAATCTTATTTTCTGCCTTTTTTTTTTTTTTTTTTTTTGAGACAGGATCTCACTCTGTCACTCAGGCTGAAGTGCAGTGGGATGATCATAGCTCACTGTAGCCTCAAACTCCTGGGCTCAAGCTGTCCTACTGCTTCAGCCTCCTGAGTAGCTAGGACTACAGGCATCACCACACTTAGCTAATTTTGTTGTTTTTGTTGAGATGGGGTCTTGCTATGATGCCCAAGCTGGTCTCAAACTCTTGGCCTCAGTGATCCTCCCCCCTCAGCCTCCCAAAGTGCTGGGATTATAGGCACGAGCCACCACAGCTACCTGCACTTTTGATACAAAAAATTTAAAAAAAAACTAAGATTTTATTCTTTCATTGGTTTTATTCTTTCATTCATTTTATTCTTTCATTGGAGACTCTATATAGTCTCCTTTACTGAAATGTATTCAATCAACATTTTTGTATCTTGTTAAAATGAAAGCAATTTTAGCTGGACTTGAGGCTACATATGTTTTCAAAATAATAATACAAAATTGTATGTCAAAAACCAAATTGTATTATTTTCTCTTTGTCAGTGAAAATGTGAATCATTTTAATTATTTTGGTACTAAGAATTACTTTATATATTTGAAGGATATGACATTGAAGTACAACATGGTTGGTTAGCTTCTGTGGAAACTTGATTTGCTAACCTAAGCCAAAATGCCAGAGAACTTCGGGTAATCAAGAAATGTTGGGTTGTGTGTTTTAATATTAATGAAAACCGCTTTTGTGTGGAACAAAAACAAGTCACTGTATTGCCTATGGGAAAAATTACATTCTGAAAACTTTTAGCTATTACACTTGGATTCTTATCATTTTATAATTCATAACATCTATTGGATTTCATATCGGTCTGCCTTCTCAAAACTTTAGAAACCTAAAAATGATTAAAACATAGATATTTAGTTGACTATCAAAGAGTATTTCTGTGCTGCCAAAGAAAGTATGTTGGTGGTAATTTCCAAATACACTTATACTTATTTAAAAAACTCAAAGGAAAAATAAAAATAATACTTATAAGCATTTTAAAAGGTATGTGTAAGCTATGTTTCAGAAAATATGCTAAGCATTCACACAACATATTTTTAAATACTTACAAAAATGCTTAGGTAAAATATTATTTTTCCATGTTTTAAAGATGACATAACTTTAAAGGAAATGATAGTGACACACTTTGAACTTAGTCACATCTGAGCCCTTGGCCACTGTACTGCACCTGTATCACCACTTTAATTATTAACAAAGATTCAGACAATTATGGCACTAGAAATTTAACACATTTCATAATGAAAAACATGCACCCGTGATGTTATGACATTTTTACTTCAGTATGTTCTTCAGTTCTTCGAAACATGCACAAAGCCCTATCTTCCCTTACTTATTGAGACCTGAAAGAATGAACTCATGGAAGGAGCATAATATGGTGGAGTTAAAAGAATAACAGGAAAAAATAAAAACGTTATGTGGGCATGTTATTACTGCTAATGCACATGGGATATTGAGAAATTAATAAACATCTGCCATGCAAACATGCAAATGTGCTCACCTTCATGTAACTCAAGAGGAACATGATAACTCATGTTCATATTCCTGATATTTCCTAGGAGTAAATACATAATCCAACATCATTTTTCTGGTGTCATTCATTTAAGTCATAGTCATCATCTCTGATTTTCAGCATTTCATTAACACGGATTTACAGTGTGTGTTGTTAATAGGAGTCACTTGCAGACGAAAGGCAGTGCGCGTGGGAGGGTGGTCCACTATCGCCATGCATTCAAAAAACATGATGTGATACTCTGTCCTGCTCACATTGCCTTCTTTTATCTGGTTTTCTTCAAAGAGTTCAATCTTACCAAATATGTATGCTTTGAGGCTGTGATGAATGCAAGTAGATTTATCAAGTTTTTAAAGTGTTTGTTGATTAAAGGTATTCACTGAGACGTTTTCTTCCTTAGGACAATTTAAAACTTTTATCAATGACCAAAAAGTCATTTTAACTTAATACATCAGCTGTCGGGCAGGAGGGAGGGGAGAGGAGGGGATGGGTATATACACATGTAATGGGTGTATATATATATATATTCCCTCCCCAGGCCATTTTATGTTATCATTTTTCATGAGGATTATGAAGGTATATGAATTCATTTTTAAATGAATTACCAGAAGTGTATATTTAAGTCAGTTTTGTTTATTATCATAAAGTGATAGATAAGGATTTGCTTAGGGCTTGTTGAGATACAAAGCACGAATTATACAGACATTGGTATAATATACATTCTAGTGAAACTTTTATTCCTAGCCAATTAACCTTTCTACATCACACAGTTAATAGAAGACATTATTGTGTACTGTCTTAGAGTTAATCAGGAGAGCAAATGAGATAATAACATTATCTACATTTGGACAACAAATCTAATGGGGCTTTGGCTGTCTGATTTCTTCCTACAAACCTTAGAATTATTTGATCTTTAAGATTTTTAAATGTTTATTGAAAAGAGAAGACACTGAGATAATTAGAGTCACATTGGACCCTTTGACATACTTCAAAGAACTGTTATTGATAGTCATGTGTTTCACCAGCATTTGAACTGACATTTACAGAATGGTTAGTTCAAATTTAATAAATTTAGAGTTCTCCTTTGATAATGAAGATTATTTTCCTCTTGATCCAGACCAAATGGTGATTATTATAAAAACTGGCTTTTACAGAAACTTCACACAAAGAACCTACGTTAGTGTGAAGAAAAACATTAAATAAAATACTTACTAACACAGCGAAATAGTAGATAATTAATGAATGAGTGAATGAAAGCTAATCCAGAATTTATTGTATTTTTCATGAAATTCACATTTCAGCAGTTCTATAAAAATTCTTTGGGTGAGCAGAAATAGTGCAAGTTATTTTCTATCTCAATTTTTTTTTTGTTTTGAAACTTTGAAAAATAAAAATAAACATTATTTTATTTATTTATTTTTAATTGTTTTTTATTTCATCATATTACGGGAGTACAAATGTTTAGGTTACGTATATTGCCCCTGCCCCACCCGAGTCAGAGCTTCAAGCGTGACCATCCCCCAGACGGGGCACACCACACCCATTACATGTGTATATACCCATCCCCTCCTCTCCCCTCCCTCCTGCCCGACAGCTGATGTATTCTTATCTCCTCAGTTACAATGCTTGAGACTAAAAGCATTTCTCTCTCTGTTCCTGGAGCCATCATTTCCTAGGTGAACAGCTTGGGAAACAGATTGTTTACATCAACATGCTCTTTAGAACAAAATTCCTTATAAAATATCTGTAGTACGTACATATACCGTATGAACTTAATGGTTTCATTTATTCCTGGTTCATGTATTTTCCTGATTCTAGTAGCCCACAAAGATGAATATCATACTTTATCTTTCAGATCTTTTAAGATGAGATATTGTAAATACATGTTGCTATCTCTATAAGGTTTTGGGAACAGGTGACCAATTAAGCAACAAAGCTGTGAGGTTCTGTTTTGTTTTGTTTTTGCCGTGCTTAGACACTTAAGCAGACAGCCGTGCTGATTGCAAAACAGTGATAAAATGGTGCTGAATGACCTGGGTCGATATTCCAACATTAACACTGAGGAAATGCCTATAGTGCCATTTAATGGGCACAAAAGTAGCCTCACGTAACTCACTGTAAAAGATGAGAACATACGAGATCTATTAGATGGAATTATGAACTCATCCTTTATTAAGTACCTGGTTCAGACACATAATTTTTAAATAAAAGTTTGTTACCCGAGAACATGATTTCATATTTGATATTCATGCAACTTAAAGATATGGTTGTTTCCTCCCAGATAAACAACTAACTTGTAAAATTGGTTTCGTTTTTACTTAGTCATAGAAGACAACAAAATGACTTTTATTCTTATTTTCTTCTAACCCATAGTTTTTTGTTTCTGAGTATAATTCTTTTACTCTCAAAATATTATAATGGTGTAATTATTGAATTGTATACCAAACAGAACTCTCTTTAAATCATGTAAAACAGTCAGTAACACAGCTTAAAAATGTAAATTAAAAGTAAAGCGAGACAGTCTGAAAAAATATGAGGCTTACCTCCTAATCTGCTTGAAAAGCAGGATATAAATATTATTAGTACTTAAATTTATTTAACTTGCAATGCTTTATGGAAACTTTAAGTTAATCCATTTCCAAATGTATCTTCATACATTAAATGTCCAAAACTAATGTGCAATGTACAAATCAGCTTAGGCAGAAAGCATTTGATGAATGCTTCATCGATAAAGCTGCTCCTACATAAATAGATCCAGATCACCTCCAGAGATGCTTTAAAGTTTCTGAATTCAGCGTCTGCTACGCCTCAGGCACCCCAGTAGCCATTTATCCTCAGGAGATTCTTCTCTTTATTCCTGCATGGTTTTTTTTTTATTTCACACAATTATCTGTTTAGTTGACAAAAGGTTCATTTTAATCAGTTGGTCACATAGAATCTTGTAGCTGGCGTGTTAACATGGGGGAATTAATGATTTGGAGGGAAAAAAGAGCTTTTTCCCTTTATCATTTCTGGCTCATCTTGGCAAGCTCCAGACATATGGATCACCCAATGTGTTCAGTGAAGCATCGGCATGAGGAGAGATGAGAATCTACGGAAAAAGTGAAACCATTTTAAACAGAACTGATGAACAGGAAATAAACTTTCTCCTCCCTCCCTCCCTCCCTCCTTCTCCCCTCCCTCCCTCCGTCCTTCCTTCCTTCCTTCCTTCCTTCCTTCCTTCCTTCCTTCCTTCCTTCCTTCCTTCCCTCCTTTCTTCCTTCCTTCCTTCCTTCCTTCCTTCTTTCTTTCCTATATATATATATATATTCTAACTTCTATATCTAGAATTTATAATATTTAGTTTCAGTCTCCCTGTAGTGTTACAGGTTTATATTGTTTTATTTTTCTGAAGGCTTTCACAACCATGTCATATGGTCTGTTCTTTCTTTTAATGTTATAATTCTTTTTTTATTTCAATAGATTTAGGAGGTAAAAGTGTTTTTTGTCTCATGGATGAATTATGTAATGTGGAAGTCAGGGCTTTCAGTGTACCAGTCACCAGAATAGTGCACACTGTACTCAACAGGTAGATTTTCATCACTCACCGCCCCCCCCCCACATCCTCTCTTTGTTTAGTCCCACTTATAAGTGAGAATATGTAGTGTTTGTTTTTCCATTCTTGAGATACTTCGCTTGGGATAATGGTCTCCAGTTCCATCCAAGTTACTGTAAAAGACATTATTTCATTCCTTTTTATGGATGACTAATAGTCCATGGTGTGTGTGTGTGTGCAAGTGTGTGTGTATCTTAACGTGTTATAATTTTTAAACCTTCTTTATTTTCTCCTGTACTGTCTCACCCTCAAATGGTCTAAATACTTAATATATACCTAATGTACTTGTTAGACTTTATAAAATGTATAATCTAATCCCCAATTATTCTGTAATTAGCTCTGTGTTTGCCTTGGGCCCCACTTCCTATCTCAGCAAAAGTGAATGTGTGTGTATATATTCATATATATGTATACACACATGCACATATGTACTTTAATATATACATATATCTTATATATATATAATTTTATGAATGGTTTGCACCCATAAATGCAATGTCTGAAACACCTACCAGTATGAAGTATCTAAATAAAGAAATCCATACTGAAGGGTGTAGAAAGGATGACATAAATGAGGCTGACTTTATTGATCTTTTTGAGAAATCAGTTTTAAAGGTCATTTTTAAAAAGATATTCTCCCACCAGTTTCTGAAGGTTTCTAATTTTAAATCCTTTCTAAACTAGTTTTTTTTTTACCTCCTTTTCCCACACACCCCAGAAGGAACCTCATTACCTTAGAATATCAGAGTGATGTATTTTTCTTAGTTTCTCCAAAACCGTGTGATTCTTCTTAAGAAAGAAAATAGTTTGCTTGATGTTTAATATGTGCTCTAAATACTCTGGATTCAACAAAATATTTGTCAGGTTTTGGAACCTTCTCTTCTCCACTAATTTATTTGTCTGTCTTCATTCCCTACAACCTCAGACTTGTGATTAAATGTCATAAATACATAATTACTTATGAGTTAATGTATCTAAAGGCACTGCTACTCTTTATGGGCCATATGCATTCCACAGCGGGTTTCAGTTAAAATATCACAAAATGAATAAATCTAAAAGAGATGCTTTATAGTCAGCCGTCTTCTGCATCCTTAACAACTTGAAGCTGGTGTTGCTCTTTCCTAATGGTCAAAGTCGATTTACCGTTTCTCGTCTTGTCTTTCCTTAAAAAGACGGCGGGGGGCGGGGGGATGACTTTACGTATTTTATATACTTGACCTTTATTTTCTTCTTCACACTCTTTCCTCTTGGTTTTCTTGATTCTTCCCATCTGTGGCTCTACTTCACTTCTCTAGTAGGTTCTGATTAGTCTACTTTATATCTACCACTCCTCACCTCGCCCTCCCTTAAATACTAAAGTTTTGGGCAGTGTTTTCAAGACTTGGTTCATCTCAGAATTACCTGAACATTTTTTAAAAAGATAAATATCTGGCCTCCTGTCTTGGAGATCCATATTCAGTAGATCTGGGTTGATGTCTGTATTAGTTTGCTAGGGTTGCTCCACAAGGTACCATAGCCTGGATGGCTCAACAACAGAAATTTATTCTCTCATAGTTTTGGAGCCTAGAAGTTCAGAATTAAGGTGTTCGTGGGATTGTTTCCTTCTGAGGGCTGTGAGGGAAGGACTTGTCCCAGGCCTCTTTCCCTGGCTTGTAGATTGCTATGTTTATCTGTCTTTTCACGTTGTCATCTCTCTATGTGTGTCTTTGTGTCCCAATTTCCAGTTTTTGTAAGAACATCAGTCATATTGTAGCACTCACCCTAATGACCTGATTTTAACTTTATTATCTATGTAAAGAATCCGTCTCCAAATAAGACCACAATTCAAGGTCCTGGGAGTTAGGACTGTCACATATGCAGGGGGCAGGGCATAGCTGAACCCGTAACAGAGTCTTAAGGTCAGTATTTTTAAATTTTGTTAAACCCAGTAGACACATTTTTGGAAATGACAGAAGCTGTGTCTTTAGCCTTTTCTCTATTTATTCTGCAAACCTGATCCATTACTCCAGTAAGCATACATGTCCCCTACCTCACCTCTGCCAGCATCCTGGGCACCTGGGAGAAGGTGGGAAGGGGTGAGATGGAGACCTCAGAACTCACCAGTCATCCCTCCTGCAGGTGGATCTCGGCAGTGGAAAGGCTGCTGGAATTATTAGAGAGAGGGACTTTGAAGTTTATGGCCACTGACACTGTAATTACATCTAGAATATGCAATGTTATACAAATTATTAGCATCCTCTGTATCATCCCTTTGCATTAAGATTAAAGTGATGAGGACTTAAAAAATACCTTGATATCAGTCATTACGAAAAATAAAAACTCCCCATTTTTGTACCTTTTGTGTTGAGGTTGCTCAAAATAAACCTTTATAATTAGTGTTCCATGCAGTTTTACTTTTAGCTATCCTTTCAGGCTTTGGGTGAATGATCAAACGAAAGACATTTTTCTAGCCAGTTATCATTATTTTTATTATACCATACACTTTTCTAAATTACCTTTTTGCTTTCACTTTTCGTGTGAGCTATATTCAGAGACTGGCTCTGGAGCGCAGAATTCAGAGACGTAAAATGAGATGAATTTTTTCCCACTAACAGCTTTCACACATTGAGCCAGAGACAATGATGACTGCTGCTCTTATTCAATAATCACAATAAGCTCCTGGGTTAGATGCTGTGTCAATGTTTTATAAATTTAAAAGATAAGGTTTGAAGAAGGGGAGTAAGTTATTCCCTCAGGGGAACAGAGACTTGAGGTCAGAACCACGCGCAGGTCTCATAACTCCAAAGCCCACGATTTCAGCCACGGTATATTTTGTTACCTTGATTTAGAAGAGCATTTTATTAGTCAAAAGCAGTATTTCATCAGATCATAATAACCACTCTGAAATCTGCAGGACAAATATTTCTACTCTGTTTTAGGAGACTAGGAAGCTCAGTTCAGAAAATTAAGTGCCTGGACCAAGGCCGTGCATCATTACATAGCCAGAACTAACCTCCATGCATGGCCTTGTATGTTTCCTGCCTGTCATCTGTTCTGTTTAATCTCTGTTTTCTGAATTATTTTAATATAAACTTTAATTTTACTTTGGTGAAAATTTCGGAAAAATATTGATTTAACATTTTTTCTTTGTTTTAGGAATGTTCTTTTTTCCATTCATTTTACTGAAACAACTACCCTTATAAAGCCTTTTACTAAGGTACCTTTGTTTCACAGAATTATGTAAAATGAGTACTTATTTAGGTCAATTTAACATATTAGTATTTTATAAAAATAAGAAAATATATACAGATTTTTTACGTCGGAGGTATATAAAAATACAGAATGTGTATTGAATACATTTAGGGGAAAAATGAAACCTGTGATACAGCCATACAGATTCTGTATGATTCTGTACAGATTCTGTATTCTAGTTTGGTCTTAAACACTTTTGCCTGATTACTACATGAATGCTTTATTATATGAGAGTGAATATTTTTGTTATTCATTCACCTTTGCTAGTCTGGTGTGCATAAAATGGATTTTTTATAAGTTTAGGAAAACTTGGAGGCTAGTTACATATCTAAGAATCAAAAATTAGTCAAAATTGGCTGGGCGCGGTGGCACACGCCTGTAATCCTACCACTCTGGGAGGCCGAGGCGGGTGGATAGCTCAAGGTCAGGAGTTCCAGACCAGCCTGAGCAAGAGCGAGACCCCGTCTCTACTAAGAATAGAAAGAAAGAAATTAATTGGACAACTAAAAATATATGTAAAAAATTAGCCGGGCATGGTGGCACATGCCTGTAGTCCCAGCTACTTGGGAGGCTGAGGCAGAATGATTGCTTGAGCCCAGGAGTTTGAGGTTGCTGTGAGTTAGGCTGATGCCACGGCACTCTACAGCCCGGGCAACAGAGTGAGACTCTGTCTCAAAAAAAAA
>CAUYRT010056474.1:0-33096 GCA_963574885.1 Lepilemur ruficaudatus
ATCTGAGGAAATGGCCGTGTCCGGCTCGGCATCGCATTCGCTTTCTGTTTTTCACGGCAAATTCCTTGACAGATCTGTTCACAGTCCCGGTGTCCACTTCCCGCTTCCGTTCCTTCCCTCCCTCCACCGCCCGCAGCCTTCGCGGGCCTCTCTGCCAGCCGGGCCCCGTCTGGCCACACCCAAAGCTCGTTCTCAGCCCTCGTTTGTCTCAGACTCTTGTGCAGCGTGGATAGGACCAACCGCTCACTTCTTGTCTTCCCGAAGCGCTTTCCGAACTCGGCACTCGCTCTCGGGGGCTTTTTCTGTCTTTCCAATACTGCTGCTCTCTGTGCGAACGTGGGAGTGAGTCAAGGCCCCGTTCTTAGACCTCCTCTCCACGGACATTGCTCCGTTAGGGATAGCAAAGAGTCCCGTGGCCCTAAATGCCACCTTCTTGTGTGACTCTCAAATGCACAGCTGTAGTGATCTGTACTCCAGCTGCCTCCTTGGCATTTCCACGAGGAAATCTATGCAAACGTCTCAGATTTGGGAACAACACGGCCACACATCTCCTGGTTCCCTCCTGCCTCCCAACGGCCCCCTCACCGCTCACCACGTCCGTGAGTAATACGACCTTCCAGCCAGTCCTGAGACCAGACCCAGGAGTCGCCCTTGATTCCGTCCTTTCTTTTCCACCCTAAATGGCACCCGGCAGAAAACCCCATCACGATATCCCAAACCCCATCGCGTCTGCTGTCCTGTCTCACAGGGGTAGGTCACTGCATCCTTGGAACAGCACAGGCGGGTCTCAGGAGTCGCCCAGCACCTCATTTCTGTAAGTTCTGGGTGATGCTCACACCTTGCTCACCAGCCTGCTGAATCTTCCGTGTTCAGAGACCCAGAAACCCTCCGAACGTTTTCTGATATCCCTGCTTTTGACTTGCGGCTGGCTGAGCCTAGGCGGCCGAATCCGACACAAGGTCAACGCCGCTTCCTTCAAGGACGAACTCGTCTCTCTGCACGTGGGATACCGACTGGCAATGCCTGGCCTCATCGGACCCGCGGGTGCGTTTTCACCCAAGACATTCCGGATTTCGGAAGGAGACCATCCCCCGCGCAGCGTCACGCGCCGTACCGGACGACACACGGTGCACACTGGCCGGGTTCCTTCCGTTTCCTCACCGCTTGTCAGCCCAGAGCCTCTTCTTTTCTTTCCAACAGACTGAGCCCAACACTGATGTGGCTGACGTCCTTCCGCAGGGGACGCCACCAGCCTGCCGCTGGGACAGTTGTTCTTACAGAAGATGCAGGTCCCGTCATTTCTCACCGCCTCCACTCACAACCACCGTCACGGGCCACCGCGGTTTCTGGCCCGAAGCACGACCGTCCACCACGTGGTCTCGCTCTTCCTGCTCCCTCCAGCTCTCCTCCTCCATGCCGCTGCCAGAGGGCTGTTTAGAGAACTAAGCTGGATCCTACAACTCCCTCACTCGGCATGCCCTTGTGGCTTCCCGTCACACGTCGGGTAGACACCGAACCCCCACCCGCCTGCCAGCCTCCCGTCCATCTCTCCAACCCCGTCTCCCTCCTCCCGTCCCCACCTGCCCCCAACCAGCCCCTCTCGGATCCCGGGACCCCGTGCTCCGTCCTGCCACGCTTCCTCCACGCAGGGCTTGGAGATCAGGGCAACCTGATCTTCCTCTGCTGGAAATGTTCCTCCCCAGACCTTGCACGGTTTGTTCCTCCCACAGCGCTGGAGTCCCTGCCTGCGTTTCACTCCCCGCGTCCTCCGTTTACAGCAGGTCCCGCTTCTCGCTGCCATTCTCTGTCCCGTCCTGCCTTCCTCTTCCCGGTACTCATCAACACCCCACATGATGCTGTTGGATGTTCGTTTGCCTGCCGGTGGCCTCCCGGACAGATCGTAAGCTCCGGGAGGGCAGAGCCTGTGCCTGCCTCGTTCACCATCCTGTCCCCACGTCTGGAGTAGCGCTTAGCACACATGGGCAACACGCCACACGCCAGCGCTCTCTGGGCGTCCGTACGGCGCGTACTGCGTGCACGCTGGGGACGGGAGCCATGCGTGGGACAGGATGACGGGAGTGAGTCACTGAGACGGAATGACACGTGTCACCCTGAGGCGCCGTGAGATCTTGGTCGAAGCCCGACGTTTGATTCTATCTGAAACCACACGATTGTTTTTCTTCAGACTGTTCCCGTATAAAAGTCATCACCATGTAATGAGCTTAAGAAGCACCAGAACGGAAAATAGCAGTCAGCATAATTTAACAGAATTTGGAAAGTAATATCTGCAAAGCCACATGATGATCTTATCTCCGATTTGTTCTGGAAGACGTTAATCGCGGTTTTGCGGTTTTACTGCATTGCACCGAGGAAGCTGCAATCACGTCAGCTCATTTGAACTGACACCGACCATCACCTTAGGCACGAAATGAGCCGTAGGGTACAAGGAAGTGAGCTAGAAGGTACACTCATGGTAATAACCCTGACTAATTCAGGATGACTAAAACGTTAAAAATACAGAATGGAAGCCGGGCGCAGTGGCTCACGCCTGTAATCCTAGCACTCTGGGAGGCTGAGGCAGAAGGATCGCTTGAGCCCAGGAGTTTGAGGTTGCTGTGAGCTAAGCTGATGCCATGGCACTCACTCTAGCCCAGGCAACAGAGTGAGACTCTGTCTCAAAAAAAAAAAAAAATACAGAATGGAACAGCACTGATATTTTGACAAAAAGAAAAAAAGCTAGCCGTAGATGAGGTGTCTCAGGAATAGATAAGTGGCGATTTCTTAGAGCTTTTGTTGCATATCTCAGTTTTCTGTAAAGAACAAAGGAGAAAAGCCCTGGTGCGTCCTTAAATTCATACCAGGACGATTATTATACGCTTTGAACAGTCAGGGGAGATAGAATTCTAATTAAACAAGAAAGCTTTGCACTTTGTATCTTTAGATTTTTGACTTTTTTTCGTATTTCTATTATTTTACAAATACTTTATCTATCATATAATATGGACTTGTTGTATAACATATTGCCCCAAAACTCATTGGCTTAAAACAACAGCAAACATGAATCAACTCTTACAGTTTCCCTGGGGCAGGAATTTGGCAGTGGCCCATGGGGCTGGGGCGGTTCTGGCTCCTGACCTCGCAAGAGGTTGCCGTTGCCTAAAGGCTCACCACTCCCAGGGTGGCTCAGGCACAGGGCTGGCAAGTTGTGCTGGTGTCAGCGGGGGGCCCGGGTTCCACAGACCCACCCTGAGTCCACGTGGGAGAGGACAACAGAGAATCACGGGTCCCAGGAGCAGGGTTCACGGGGCCATCTTGAATGCCGGTGTGAACAGAGTTGGTCTCAGCTCGTTCCTTGCAAATCCTTCAACTCATAAGGAAGGAAGAGAGGTTGGGGGGACAGGGATGGAGGGCGGGGGGGGACGGTCAGTGGTAGAACTGTTGAGGCAACTGAATTTGGGGCCAGAATGGGGTCTCAAACTGTAAAAGAATTAACTATTTGATTATATACCTCCATACTTTCTCCTTCGAATTAAAATGGGACGGTGAATTGGGAATTAGTTCACTGCTATTAACAGGGGATGTCTGAAGACTCTAAGCTGTTAATAGCGTTAGCTGCTTTTCAGAGGTCCAGCGGTTGCTGTGTGTCCTCCAAGGATTAGCAACGGGAGGGTTGTTAATTTCAGCTGAGATTTTTCCCGACTCTTCCTCACACCTGCTCACTCTCCCACTGTCTCATAAACGCACGACTCACATATTTGAGGGTTTCTCGCCCCGGGAAGGCTCTGGACACAAGTCTTGGCTGCTTCCTCTCTCTCCTTCTCTTCTCTCTTGTGCTTCTCACTCTCTAAATTCCTCCTGTACATCACTTTGTAATTATTTACCCCGTAAGTTTTAAAAAGATTTTGGATGCTGGACATAGTCAATGTACATTGGGAATTTAATGGTTTTGGGGTCACTAAAAAGTAACGCTGAGTCACAGAGGTCACCAGCAGACGGGAATGGCAAAAAAACAAAACAAAACAAAACAAAAAACCCACCACCGTATTCTCACAGTGCGCAGATGCCGACGCCGGCACGTTCGTGGAATAGTCATCAGGGGTCATTTAGACGCGTCTAAAGAGGTCTATCGTGTGAAACAGAAAACAAGCTTCTTAGAAAAAGGAGGCACAATTCCGCCTGGTCTCAGAACACAGAACTTCAGGAGCCCAACAGACTTGTCAAAAGGCACCGATTCGGAACCGTCTTCACACCCACCCCTCGCCTGCACGACTTGGCCAAGAAGCCAAGCTGCGTCCTCCGGAAAAGCACAGTAACATTCGCCTCCTCATCGAGAGAGTTACGGGGACTGATCAGATGACTGCAAGGAATGAAAACCTCTCCAGCGCGGCCCTCGCGAAATCGACTTTTAAGCTGGAGCCTGATCTAGTGGGTCCCCGCCCGGCAGCGGGCCGCGCGCTCGCGGGCACTGATCCGTCGGGACGTTCCGGAGGCGGCCCTCGTGTTCCGTGTAACCCTCAGCGCGCTGTTTAGGAAAAGCTGCTTGTTTCACCCCCCAGCGCTGTGGGAGGGGCCGGCCTTCCTGCCACTGATTAGAGCGCAGTCCCCTCCGTCCTGCCCCACCCCCCTCCCTCCACCACGCCGACCACTGAGAGCACCAAGAGACGGACTCTGTAAACAGCTCAGGGACGATGCAGCGTCTGTCCGCTCTGTGTCTGCTCGCCGGCTGCCGTCCTAGCAAATGAGCCGTTACATGTGCACGCCGGCCTTCCGGAAGGAGTTTAACCTGCGTTAAGCCATTTTAAGCCTTTCAAGTCAGTATCAGTAATGGCTTGATATTTATTAAGTAATGACTCTATTAAGGAAGGTGCGATTTAGGGACATTAAGCTTCTTGCTCAAGGTAGCGCAGCCAGTGATTCGAGGTGACAGGAGGGGCACTCGAGGGTCTCTGCTCCATGACGTCGCCCCCCCCAATGCGGTAATTAGCACTGAATAGATGTCAGGAAGTCACAACACCTAAAATTAGTTAATTGCTTTTATAGTTCAACAAACATCAACATTAGCATACATTGGGCTGCCTGAGAGGCTCCAAGGATATAAAACATGATCTCGTGAACGTGACATATATTTGTCGAGTCTCTCTTGCTGCTGTTCCTGAGTTAAGGCTTCCGGGCCGCAGGAGGGAAGGACAGAACTGTCTGCAAAGAACCTACCGTCTGGGCAGGGATCTACCCACGTGGATTTGCAAATGATCTACAGATCACCCACCCAAATAACTGTAAAACAAACCAGGGAAGCACAATGGTGCTATGGGCACGAAAAGGGAAGAGGGATCCAGTTAGAAGTATCAGGAAAGCCGTGGGCAGCAGGGTATTTTAGTGGGGCCTTGAGGCATGACTAGGAGGTGGGTGTAGGAGTCCAGGGGGGAAAAGTATTTACGTCAAATGCAGCTAAGTAGGGTAACTCTTATTTTCTCTAACCGCATTGAATTTCTCTTGCAGTTAGAACAAAAATAAATCTTTGACCTCAACTTGCTAAGACTGTATTCAGTTACAAGATTACTCTTTTTCCAAAGTGCTTCATTTTAAAAGAAAAAAAACACTAAATACCAGCCAATTTTGTAAAATAATAATAATTTCGTACCCTAAACTCTTGAGTGCAGCCAGAACCTGTCACTTGTTTCTAACTAACAGAATGTAAAGGTAGCAGGAAGTCACTCGGTTGATTAGGTCACGTTACGGGCGAAGGGGACGGAAGGGCGCACCCGTGGCTGTGTGATGTCACGTACGGCTCCATCTTAGAGGACCAGAGGGAGACACCTGCCGGCCTTGAGAGCCCCAAGGAAGCAAACTGCCACACCGTGACCTGCCATTGCAGAGGACCACGTGGCAGAGTGGTGGCCTCTGGGAACCAAGGGCAGCTCCCATCCAAGACCCAGTCATACAGCTGCAAGGAAATGGATTTCGCCAAGAACTTGAAGGAACTCGGGAGCCAATTCTGGGCGACCCCTGGAGCTCAGCTTTGTGAGACCCTGAGCAGAGCCCCAGCTGACCTGTGCGTGGATCCTACCCCACAGAAACCTACCGAACTCGCTAAGTGCGCAGCATTTTACGCCACAAAATTCAAGGTTGTGTTACATGGAATAGGAAGCCAATACGCTACAGAAATCAGCGAAGCTTCTCTCACCCAAAGGATCTTAGGTATCCACTCCTATCTTACTCAGAACCGTCCCCAATCCAGTTGTGCTTGTCTGAATGATCTGTCTATACCGTCAGTTAGAATCACCTGGAAGGCTTGTTGGAAATACGTGCGGATTGCTGGGTCCTGGCCCAGTTTCTGGCTCACCTGATCTGGGGAGAGCTGAGACTCTGCGTGTCCCACAGGTTCCGAGCCAAGGCTGACGTTGCTGGTTTGGGGGCCACGTTTCAAGACCCACTGATCTACGTCAACGCACTGTCTAAACAATGTGTCAATTTCCATCTCCAGGACAAAAGGCTCACTCCATGCACTCTCAAATACTTCATCACCTAAGATACTGAAACCGTCGGGTCAACACGACGTTAGCGGTTCCTCCTGCCCCGCCCTCTCTCGTCCCCATTGCTCTCTTCTGAATAGCACGAGTCAGTTCTGAAAGCTGAACACGACGGGGACTATGAAGTGGGAACCGAGGAGAAAAGAACCTGACTTTTCCCAATACCTGAGCAGTAACTTGGTGAAGGGTCTGGAAAATACTAAGACACGGGCAAAATATCGGTGGCAAAAGTAATTATTCTCATTTTAGCAGTCACAATCTTTCAGAACGCAGGAATTCTTGGTGACGTTTATCTCGCCTACGAGATGTTAACATTGTATCTCTAAAAATCCCCTTGTGGAAAGCTAACATTGGGTTGGGAACGTTCTTGGCTTCCCTGAGACTAGGATCTTCCTTTGTAGAACAAGGGGACCCGGCAGGTGACCGGCAGCCCCTGTAACGCCGTACCCCTGGCTTTGTGGAATGGAGTCTTGGGTCTCTTTCTCTACACACAACTAAATTTCCGTCTTCTCTGTATTCGATGGCCATACAGCCAGGGCTGCCTTGGACAGCTGTAGTTTCAAATGTGCTGTCTCATCTGTCATAGCACGTGTCTGAATTTTTGATTCTGAAAATAGTTGCCACCTCTGCATTTTCCACTGTTAGGGATCAGACCTGTAGCTGAACCAGGTGTCATTCCTAACAGCGAATCAGCATCTTCTTTGCCTTTGTGTCCTCTCTTGATCTCCACGCTTCTGCTGAGCGCCGGCGGTGCCTTCCCGAAGGCTGGACGTCGCGCCTGCGGCCTCAACACGGGGTGCGTCCTCCGTGTGCCTCCTCCCCGATCCCTCTGCGTAGCGAGTCCTCTGCCCCGTGTCCAGCTAGCTGGCGGGTCACTCCAACACTACCACACCGCAAAGTCTGAGAAACCTCAGAGTACGAGAGAGAAACAGTAATAACAGCGGTCTGTCAGTAAGTACCTCCTGTGTACCTTTCTCTACCTGCGCACCGGGCCATCTGTAATAAACAGAGTCACCTGGATCTGAAGCACTTTTCATTTCAGATCTTAGTTCCAGGGTCTCTACATATCATGCAAACACTGCTTCGGCTCTGGGACTTCACAGCTGGCTTCCAGGAACGAATTTCTCAGGAGGTATCTCCAATCTGCGTACGGTTATTTGATCATGCAGATTTCTCACCCGGAACGATGTCCGGCACCTCTTCCTCGATCATACTCCCGTGTCATTGTCATTAATGGCTTCTCGGTCGCTCAGTTACTGTCTCAGCTCCTCTGGTTGTCTCCCTCTTCCAGGCAGGACCCTCACAACTTCGACATTTCCAGGTTGCTGTCATGCATGCGTCTTGTCCTCTTGCTGCGCCCGCCAACTTGTTTCTTACGTTTCTAGTTCTGGGAGTTACTGCCTAGGCAATTGTAAATGATAACTTTCGTCAGGTCCATGGTTCATGATTTTTTTTTCCTGCCTGGGTAAGAGAATTGCCGTAAGACTCATGAGTTAACTAGAATGGAGAGAGGCTTTTCATTCCTCCAACGCTTATTGAAACACACCACGTGCTAAGCTCCGCGCTAGCGCCGGAAGGCGGGTGAAAAAAAACACCCCAGGTTTTGCGTCACAGGGTTTTCTGTCTCAGGGGTTGCTGACTGCCAATGATAGAGTTTCAAGTCCCTCCTCTTAACGAAGGGAATAGTTTGATTAGGGTAATCTGATTACCCAAGCAGGCTTTTTAGAAGTCTCATATCTGTATTTTATGTTTGGGGGATGGAGAAAAAAGGAAATGGCATCAGGGTAGGAGACTCTGATGAAAGAGGAGAGAACAGTGATAAGAACAAGGACATTTTCTAGGCCAGAGTGAGGTGGAGCTCAACTCTGTTTTGTTTTGGACCCATGATTTCCTGACCTTGGTGTGATCATGATATGGCAAAACTTAACGCACAGATCTCTGAGGGGTCAGATTCGACATTCCTGAGCACATAGAGCAGATGCATTTAAAGCACACGTAGCAAACACGTATTTTTCAAAGTTAAAGTTGGAAAAATTTTATCCAACCCTCCTCTTCTCCCCTACATATAGCCCTTAAGCTTGTCCCCAAAGGCAGCCAGTTTCTTTGGACTGTTTAGATCACATGCAAAACAGCACAGGCAGTTTTCACATCGAAACAGTCGCTTGGAATTTTAAAAGTAGAATGTATTCGATATTAGACGTTTACTGTGACTGCGTTGGAATGAGAAAGGAATGGAAAATAATAAGCAAGAACCCTTCTTAATATACATTTCTTTATACGCTAGAAAACATGTTTACAAATGAAACATTATTAAAATATAACGGGAACACAGCCACATGGACACAAAATCCAAAATAAAATGTAGGTTATGATATTGTCTTGATGGACAACAGTCTCTTTTAAAGTTGTTTTACGTGTGTGTGTGTGTGTGTGTGTGTATTTTTTTTAAAATCATTTGCCCAGCATCTCCTAGTCTCTAATGGTGTCGCCACGGTTTGTACTTGGGCCAACATAGAGTGGGGTACCCGATGTGGTAGCACAGTTCACAATACATGAAGGTGATTCGGGGGTTGTAGTAAAAAGAACGTTGACAGGAAATTTGGGCCCAGGACCCTGGCTTTGATGGTGATCATGACAATGATGACGATGATGATGATGCAGAAGATAAACAGCTGCTGTCAATTTTAGGCATTCACTAGACCCCAGGCATGAGGCTAAGTGCTTACATGACTCTCCCTAATGCAACCATCCCAGCACCCTACCCTGCTGCTGTCATTCCCATTTTGCAGATGGTAAAGCTGAAGCTCAAAGAGGGTAAGTGGCTGACTCGTTCAAGATCAAAGCCAAACCAGAGAGGTAGAAGCAGGATTCCGGTTCAGGCCTGACCCCAAAGTCTGCACGGATGCTCCTTGGCTTACGACGGGGCTATGTCCCAGGAAACCCACTGGGAGCTGAAAATGCGTTTAATAGAACCAACCTACCGACCGCCACGGCTCCGCCCCGCCTCCTTAAACTTGCTCGGAACACACACGTCAGCCTACCGTTGGACAAAAGCATCTAACACGAAGCCCACTTCATAACAAAGTGTTGAATATCTCGTGTAATTTACTGACTACATTCCTGAAAATGAAAAACCAATGGTTCTATGGGCGCTTGAAGTACGGTTCCTACTGAACCGGTACTGTCTTCACACCATCCTGAAGCTGAAAAAATCATTAAGTCAGATCTCGCAGGTTGGGGACCATCGTACCGTCCCCTTCACCACCACTGCTCCACATCTGCCCGGTCACCTGAGGGTCGTGGTGTCCTCTTGCCTCCTAAAATAACAGAGGGGTTGGACCAGGTGACCTCTGAGGTCCCGTTTGGCTTTAACATTTTGTGAATCCTTTGGTCCACTGTTGGAAGACCACGAGATGGGAGCCCTGTTTCTCCCAGCACCGTACCTTGTCTCTGCTGTGTTCTGTCCTATATCCTGGAGACATGCAGAGTAAGCCCGCGACCTCAGGGTTGAGAGGGTGTGCAGGCACCGGCAGCCTGACCACGGCACGGAGAGGGAAGAGCCGGCCTGGCAGACGTACCTCAGTCTCACTGGTCCGTACCCCTAAGCAAGCGACTCAGTGCGGCGAGCAGAAGCAGACAGGACAGGGCCTCCGGGGAGGGGTGCTTTTCCTGGACACGTGGGAGTCTCACACTTTAATCAGACACCACGGTCACCCGAGGCGAGTCCTTCTCCTCGGTCAGTTGGAGCAGGAAGTGCTGATGCAGGGAAACACCCTGTGGCTGACATGACTGCCTCCCAGTCGAGAGCTTTCCAGAAAAGAGGACTTCACTGCTTCCCTCTCCCCCAACTTTGCCAGGGAGAGCGCAGGCAGAGAGGCCGGGGAGCACTCAGATTCAGCTTTCCCGCGGGATTCCCCTCTCTCCAGAGCAAGGGCTGCTCGGACAATGGCAGCAAACTCCACTCCGGTACAATGTGGAAATTTCCAAATTCCCCTTGTTCACTTTGTGCTTATTTTGGACAATCTGGGAGATGTCCACAGACAGATATATGGACTCTCCTGAAGGATGTTATTAAGAGATTGCAAAACCGAATCACAGGGAAAGTCAAACTGCAAGCGAGCTTATTTTCAGGCTCGATGCCAGACCTGACCGAACAAAACAAGCAGAGAATAAACAAGAGCAGCAAGTAAAAGGCCCCGTCAGCAGCCCCATTCAAACCCCATCTCCGGCAGAGATGGGGCGACCACCTCCGACCAGAGTTCACGCTAAACCGCTCCCAGACCCAAAGTCACGAAACCGCTCGCTCACTGGGAAGTGAACAACATCACAGACTCTTCGTTATAAGCTGAGCAGAATTTTGAGAAAGGGGTGGCTTTCCACAGGACTCCTAATGACAGGACAGGAAACACCACCATTAAAGTCTTCTGCCAAAATCTGTACTGTCCTTATTTTTCAAAAACCTCACATGTAATTGAACCATATTAAGTGTCCTTCCTCGACACTGTGCTATTCGCTGGAGACTGAAAAATGACTTATACGTTTTTATGGATATGATAGCCTATGGGTGTAATCAAGCATCCAAAGGGATAAATGCCACTCAGTGTGACAATGAATTCAATCCAACCACCAAACAAGTATTTACTGAGTGCATATTATGTGCCAGGCACTGGGGCAGGGAAGGCAGAGGACAGACAGGCACAGCCTGGTGGTGGAGAACCCACAATCTTGGGGGGGACACAGCCCTTAGACAGTAACTGCATGAGGGTCGTCCTGGGGAGACCCCCTGTGCCCGGGAGGACACAGAGCGGAATTTCCTCTATTCTGTTTCTCCCAGATGGTGTCTAGACTGAAGAAGCATCGGAGCTGGTCAAGCAAATGCAGAGCAGAGGAGAGGCCGGCAGGTAGGAAGGCCACGGGTCCAGAGAGAGGACCCAAACCATCGAAAATCGAAAGGAGGGAGTCAGATGGTCAGGGCACCCTTTGCAGTCTGAAGGAAATCCGACCACAGTCAGCAAGTTATTAATACTGAAATTGTTCTCTCATTTAGCGCTGAACGGAAACTGTCTTATTAACTATTACCTGGAGCTTATGTTCAGCATTCATAGGATTAACATAATGAATTATGAGTGCACTAAATGCGAATATATCGGTCGTTTCAGCTGACCTGTGCAACCTTCTAGATCTTTTGAAATACTCAAAACTACTTTAAAAAACCCTCCTGTTATTGATTTTCTTAACCCATATTTGGGAAACACTGTTCTAGAAAGTGGCATCTGGAGCATCAGCGTGACTTTGAACAAAGAACTCCTGGGTCGGGTCTGTGCGACTGTGCTTGTCCTCAGAGGGCCTTCTGGCCAAATTAGTTACTCATAAGACAGTAAGAGACCATCCTGACACTGCCGCAACACTTTAAGCAAACCTGGCTTTAAAACACTCAGTCTTCTCCTCCCAGGGACCTGTTTTAAATACACGTTCCCCTTCCCTTCTCCTGGACAAACTTGGCCTCTGTATGGAGCCAGAGGTCAGGGAGCCAAGATCTCCTCCTCTGAGGGCTTGGCCAAGGAGGAGCTGGGAGAGTGGACCCAGCCCAGGCCAGGTAAGGAAGGCAGGTTTGTTCAGAGGCGCCGGGGACGGCACCGAGGGAGGAGGGCGGAACGGGCAGCGTTTGCCGGGCTGGTGCGGAGCAGCCACGGTCTGCACGGCAAAGCCCGTGGATGCTCTGAACACAGAGTCCAGCCTCGTACACCCACACTGCTTCCTCGGAAACCACTTGGCAGAGCTAAGCACACCGGCTGCTGGGCAGCGGGAGCCCAGGCCGTGGACCTGCCCGCCGTCGTCCGCGTGGGAAGCCAGAGACCCAGCGGGCCCTGCCGAGTGGAGCCAGGGCGTGTCACCAACGCGGCCCCCGTGCCCCGGTCCCTGGACACTGGGCCTTTGTGTGCTCTGGCAAGTGGCAAAATAAAGTCAGCGGCCAATTACGTCCAGCACCCCCCCCCCGCTTCCACCGTTCCCCAGCGTTTCTATTTGCTCTCCAAGATTGTCCACATGAGCTTTCTAGGACCACCGAACCGCGGCAGAAGAGAACTCACGTCCCAGGCTTTTGCAGAATGAATTGCTCTTTTCTTCATCCCCCTCAACCACTCTTATCAAAAAGAACACACACACACACACACACACACACACACACACACACACACACACAGATATAAAGGGGAGATCTTTTTCAGAACTTGGACTTCCTCACTAGCTCTGGAGCCAGCAACCCCGTATCACAGAGAGGAAGACAAATAAGCACGGTTTTCTGAACTGTGACTATTCTCCTTATAATTTCTTCCATTTTTGGTGTCTTAGAAATAGGACAGCAGCAACAACTGGGGCAGAGCTGTCCGGCACCACGAATGTGACTTGGTTGGAGGGAAATGAGCCGTACGTAGGAACAGGTCATGAAGCCAGTGGGAAAAATTCAAAACTGGGGATAAAGTTAATCAAGCCCACATCACACTTAACATTCTTCTCTATTAAATAAAGGTCACTTCCTTCAAGATACTATTTTGAGCAAGTAAGATTTCTGCAATTTTGCAAGACTGAAGTTAATTAAACAGCATATCGAAATGGAAAACAGATGTCGCAGAACATTTTTAAAAGATTTTTAACGACATTCAGCCTGTTTTCTTGAACTCAGTTGCAGCTGCCATCGGACCCCGCTCTTAAGTTCAAGAGTTGCTGGAATGGGAGGATTTATACCAGTTTCATAGGACCGACAGCGGAGAGCCTTTCAAAGAGGAGTACAGTTGGAGGAGGCCTTGCAGAGATTTTTTTTCTCCACAACCTGACCAGCTCATTTGGCTTAAACTCTTGAACTCTTTAAAATGAACGTTTTCCATCTTTCAAAAGAACTTTCCGTGCCGCCGACTCTGACTCCAGTTTTCAACGGTCCTTTCCCGGAGTCTCACGCTCAGTTATCTGGCAAGTACCTGCGAGGGTGACTAAGAAGCCAACATCTGTCAACTCCGGCTCAGGGAAAAATCACAGCATGACGAGACGCTTGGAAATGAAAGTCAGAGCTCATTCAAGTACAGGCTGATCCACGGCTAGACTTTTAATGTATTTTTTCAAGTATTTGGGTAACATTATATCCAAAATTAAAAACTACAAAGTTCTCTTTAAAGAATCAAAATGTCATCTCTGAACAGACAAAGCAGGTTTAACTTTTCTTAAAACCTATATTCACAGAAGGAAAATGAAGAGTCACCAAATAGGAACGATAATCTCGTCCCTATTTTTCTTCTTTTGTAAGTCATCCTTTCAAACGTCTCTCAAGATGTTGTCTAGTGCTCGAAACCATCTGATCATTACTGACCTAGGTCCCAAGTAGCATCACAAAATTCACAAGGACAAATACTTTTTATACAGCAAGCTCAGCTGTCTATTAAAAACGGCGTGCGTCATTTTTTCGAGTTCCCCCTGACACGGTGATCGAGAGGAAGCAGTGAATTGCTGCTGCCTGTTCACAGAAGCATCCCCTGCAACCTGCACATCAGTTGTTTTAAACTGAAACAATTAGCTCTTTCAAATCAGGGAGGACATGACAAACAAATGCTACAAGCGTGAAGCAAAGGGACAACAGGACATGCTAATCAGAGCGGTAATAAAGTAGGTCCGAAACAATCCACACCGTAGGTGGGACACTTGTCTCGGGCAATGGCTCGTTTCTGGCGGTGCCTTTCGGACGTGTGTGATCGGGAGGCCACAGCTTCTGTCTTAGTTACCGTCAGAGGGGCCTTCTCCCTGCCTGGACTTGTTTAATTGATACATAATATCTGTACATCTTTATGGGGTACGTGCGATATTCTGTTACATGCAGACTGTGTAATGATCCAATCAGGGCATCCAGGGTACCCATCTCCTCGAGTATTTACCATTTCTATGCACCGGGAACATTTCGAGTCTTCTCTGCCAGCTATTCTGAAGTAGACAATGTACTGTTGCTATCTACAGCCACCCTACTGTGCCACTGAGCACTGGAACTCATTCCTTCTCCCTCACTGTGTGCTCGTACCCACTGACCAACCTCTCTTCATCCCCTTCCCCACCCGCACCCCCTCCCAGCCTCAAAGAAAAGGGAATTCTCACACACACGGATGGGGGGCATCTGAATTGGTACAGCCGCCATGGAAGACAGAATGGAGATTCCTCAAAGAACTGAAAATGGGAGTAGGATAGAACCCAGCAGCCTCACCACTGGGTATTTACCCAAAGGAAAGGAAATCAGTATGTCACAGGGACACCTACACCCCTGTTTATTATAGCACTATTCACGATAACAAAGATACAGAAGCAACCTGAGTACCCATCAATGAACAAATGGATAAAGAAAATGATATATATGTACACACACATATATATACATACACACACACACACACACACACAATGGAATACTATTCAGCCATAAAAAAGAATGGAATGTTGTCATTTGCAGCAACAAATGCTGGGTGGAAATGGAGGTCATTATGTTAGCAGAAATAAGCCAGCAACAGAAAGACCAATACCAATGTTCTCCCTCATACGCGGGAGTTAAAAAATGTGGATCTTACTGATGTAGAGAGTAGCATGACAGACACCTGTCTGGACTTTATGCTCAGAATCCTTCTCTTTTTCTAAGAAAGCTTTATAATTTAAGCTATTTGTTTAATAAATATTATGTAATACCATGTTGCCATTTGCAACCTGCAGTATGCTAGGCCTTAATAACAAACATAAAAGATAATGAAAACTACAGTAATTGCTGTTAGTCGCAGTAGGTGTGAACACGCGTTTAAGAAGGACTAACGTGGTGGGAGGCTGGAGGCAGGAAGGTCAGCCTGCATGTCGTGGGAGCTCTTGGGCATGAGACGTCCAGGCCCACAGCAGCGAGCTGGCATTAGAAAAGGAAAACAGAACTCGTATTAAGCAAACTATGAAATGAAAACTATCCAACACGGGACTGTCTCACATGCACATGCCCTGTGTGGTCAGGGCTCCGCCCATCGTCCCAGCCGTCTGCCCCCAGCCCGCATCCATGACCACGTCACGGTTGTCTAAGTGCGTCTTTTACGAACGAGATCGTCATTGTAGAAAATGATTCTTGAAGCATAACTGACTCCAAACCCTGACTAACGACAGGTCTTAAGTTCTTTTCCAAATCGACTTCTGGCCGCAAATCAACGAAATAACGCAAACTGAACCGCCTTGACGGTTGATGAATAGGACAAAGGTAATGTGGTTTTCAAATGAAACAGAGTGGTTAGATTCCTTCCGTGCTTGGAATTCACGGACGATGCCCCTCCACGCAGACGTCACAGTCTAGGACACGTGCTGGGAAACAGACACGCCACACGCTGCCACGTCTCTGGTCCGTGAGCGATGCGTGTCTGCCCAGCCTGAAACCGCCGCACATCCTGTCCCTGGGCTTTGAAGCAAGTGTGCCGAACTGCCACTAGGCTGTGCCGCTCTGAAGGGTTAGCGGTGTGGGCTGACTCCTCCTTCTCTCTCTCACTTGGTCTCGATCTGTTCCTGACTAGCAGAGCGTCCCTGCAGACACGGGGACAAAGCATTCTGCCAGGCAGGTTCTCTGCAAAGCTAAGCGTGCGTGGAAGGACGGACATACTCCTTAGTGGAAACGCCAGCATCTCCGTAAGGAATGTAGACAAGAGCATCAGGGGAGGGAGCAAAGTTCTGTGTTTAGTTTTACTGCAAAACACCTGGTTAGTAAAGAAAATTGTCTTAGGAAAAACACCGGCACCTGCCATCTGTCATCCGATAAGCAAAGTGCACACACAGGCTGTGCGCAGAGAGTCTTTTCCAAACTCCTCGCTGCCAACTCGGCCACCAATTTTCTTCTGATGTGCCTGAGTCTTCAAAGTGTTTTAGTTTCTCACTCTACAGATGTCTTCTCCGTCTGCCACTGAGAAATATTACTTGCACACCATTTTACTTTCAAAAAAAAGCAGACCCCACATACGTGTCACAGCGAGAATCTCTGCGCTCTCTCAGCGAGGTGACCGCTTGCTAACCGGCCTCCCTCCCTCCCGCTCCTCTGAAGACCGTGGACAAGCACGCCCCGGCTTTGAGCCCTGTTCATCTTGCAGCTCAGACTGTGTCTAGGTGTTGAAAAGAGGAAACAAAAACTGGGTTCTTTTTTGCATGCAGAGAATGTTCTACGGCAGATACGGTCACCAGTTTGAACATTCCGACTGAGGAATGAGGTTTTAGAAGAACAGGTGTGCACGTCTCCACTCTGCTGCGCGAGACCAGATCGCGCTGCTTCCCATCTCTGAACGCTTCCCTCTTCGCGGTGATGACCACCCCCACGCCCACTTCTCCTGCGGTCTGCTGTCCTCTCCTGTCTCTTCCTCACAACGGTCAGCACAGTTTTGGCACCGAGGTCACTGTAATTAGAAGCCCGAGCTTGCGGCCGATCTCTGTGAATGTTTCCAACGTGCCCGGCAGATGCTGCTCCGCTGTCCGTAGCCCCTCGCTGCCCTGCCCCAGCCCAGCGCGGTCCTGATTGTCCACACAGTGGACGGCGACCGTTTGCGTCTCGGGCCTCTGCAAGTCCAGGAACGAGCGATGCTGTTCTCCACGGTCGTGGCGATTCCATCCCCCCTGCCTGAGACTTACTTTCCCAGCCTTTCTGGGAACTCAAAGCCGACCTGACACACGGTTGTGGTCCAGGGCACTAAAGGGGCGTCTGCTGGAAAGCACGGTCCTCAGAACGAACCGAACAGAGTCTCCCAGAGCTTCTTGCCTCTGCCCCATCCTCCCTGCTCTGGAGGAGGGGAGGGCTTTGTGTCTGCCATGCTGTGGAGGAAAGGCCGGGAGACCTCGACACTGCTGAGCTGCTGGACTAAGCCAATACTGTATGTATCGGGCTGCCATACATGTATACTGTGTGTGTGCATGTGTGTGTGTGTGCGCGTGTGTGATGTTTGCCTAAGTACGCACACATGGCAAAATTAAGGTGTATTAATTATTAGTGCAAACATTTTGTACTCAAAAAACGGGATCATTTTTGAGAAGGGAAAAATGAAAACAAAATTGCGGCAATGAGTAGAGTCAAGTTAAAGCCACGGTCCGAGGCAGACCGTCTGCAGCAGGGCTCATTCCCCTGGCACCACTGAACTGGAGAGTTTCTGCACCTTCTCTGTTGCTTCCTTTTGGCAAAGTTTGGGTGAACCCATGGAACGTTAGCCAAACGCCTGGCTATTAACAGGAGCCATTCTGTTTTCCAGAGTGGTAATAAAAGTAGTTTGCAAATGTGGGAGGCAGAGGAACAGGGACAGAGCAAGTCAGAGTCGAAAGGGACGCAATTAGTCCCCGGTATTCCAGGAGAGCCACTTCCTGCAATCCTCAGCCACGAAGACCCAAAGCTGAAACCTACTGCTTCCAGCCAAAGAGAAAAGTCCCCGAGGGAGGTGGCCCCAACTTAACTGCAGACGTGCCCCCGGCGGGCAGCCCGCCACACACCCCCAGGAACAGCAGCGCCTGATGGAAGACAGGGGTCGGAAAACCTTTAGAGAAAAGGAGAGTTAAAGCATGACCAACGGGTCTTTGCCGCGCAGTCCCGCCTCTCTCTGGCGCCCTGCCCGCCCCAGCCCACGGCACGATAGAAGCAGGCGGTGAGAGGAGGGAGAGAGACAGACTCGGTGAGCACAATAATGTCATTTAATTACGTGGCCACAGGTGGCTAATATGAGCAAGAGGGGAACCATCCTTAAACATCCTATGTTTTTGTGAGTTTTCTGATCACGTTCTCTGGCTCTATGGAACTTTGTGCTCATTTTTGCTTTTTTAACATTTCCAATACACCCTGCATTTTCTGAGCTGCCAGTGGCGTTCTCCGGCCCAGCAGCAAACCCGAGTGGAGGAGCGACCGGCTTCTCGGGAAAAGGCTGCTGGGCTGCTTCGCTGTCAATCCAGGCTGTTTTGGGACTACCCCAAATCATACATGTTAAACCTCTTCTGTACTACTTAGCACTGACTCTAAGTCAACCGATTACCTGTTCATTGAAGGCGAAAGGGGAAGTGGGAACTTCAAGAGAACTGGCAAGAAAAATCCTTGCCAGAAATCTTTTGAAACTTCGTACACACAAATATTGTGGAATGGGGTTTGCTCCGGTGCCAGAGGCTTGGATGAAAGTTCTGGGTATATTTTACTTTGCACAGTACTCTGTCACAGGATGAGATGTAGCGCGCTCAGAAACGTCTCCCTAACGACATCTCAGTTGGTTGTTAAAACAAAATGTTTGGAGGGCTCCAGCGTTCCGGAGCAAGGAGCGTGACAAGTAGGTATTAATTTTCAGCCTGTAGCTGTCAGTGTGCGACACGGCTCACAAAATGCTCCGTCTAGGGGGCTGTTAACAGCGTTTTCTGCATGGCTTCCTGTCTAAGCCTGCACCAAGAGCAAGCTGTCTGTCAGCCCTTGGTAGCCGCCCCTCTGTAGCCTGGTATCAGCTCGTCCCCCTCATTTCTGACATTCCGCTCACTGGAGTGCATCTGGGTGATTTCCAGGAACTCTAGGGCGATTTGAACGAAGACAAAAACTTCTTCCAATTGGTCAGTGATTTTTCTATGGACATTGTAACCTTGCCACTTTTTTAAGGCAAGAGGAAGGCAGAGGAAGAAAACCCAGCCTAACATACGAGGAATTCACCTGTAGTTTTATTTTTGCAAGTTTTGCAAATTGCTTATTTCTGAAACTTCCCATGCTTGTAGCCGAGTGACACAGGATTCTCTGCTAACGGTCCCTGAACAGTAACAAAAGCAGTGACGGGTGACAGTGATTTCGTATCTGCCCCGTGGCACGTCCGGTGCCTGCACTATTTCATGCAACTAAAATCCTGTGCGGTAGGCACTGTCCAGCTCCCTCTAGGTCACTCAGCCTGGGGTGGGGACAGTCTGTCTCTGTCCCATGCTGCTGTCTTTGGTTGGAAAGACTCTCCTCTTAAAACAAGCCCCAAGTCACAAACTGACATCTACTCGCACGCAGCGGATTGGGTGGCTGTGTTGCTGCTCCTTCCTCACATCTGAGAAAACTGAGAGCAGAGGAACGAGGAGCTGTGAGTCCGCTGGCATCACCAGCGAGCGGTGAGCTGTCACTGACTGAGCAGGAGGGACAAGTGGAAACCCAAGAGGGACACTAATGTGAGCAACAGAAACCTTGATCACAAGATTGCTCTGACGGGGAGGAAGAGGAACGCTGCTGGAAACAGGAGGACTGGCGGAAGTCTGCAGGGGGACGGCCAGCTCCCTCCCCCTTCCTCGTAGCTAGTCAGCCATTCCCGCCCCGCCAGTCCAGGAGACAGGAGGTCGACTCTGCGGAGACGCAGAAACAGAGCAGTGTCAGACCCAGAAACACCTGGCACGGCAGGGCTGGGCAAGAGACCTGGACAAGGGGGCAAGGAATTAGAGGAATCCGTCCATGGACTACGCGATGAAAGCCAGCTCCCCTCCCCTGTCCCAGATGCTCCGGCCAGCACGGACCCTGCCCCCCTCCCAGGAGGGCAACGGGATGACTTTCTTTCTAGACAAACTGATTAACCCAAGAGCAACCGGGGCTCTAGGGGGCATTTGGGGTTCTTGCCCAAGCCTGGGGTGAAGCCTACCAATTGACAAATTCCAACCAAGCACATGGTTTCCAATCAACTTCTTGGTGCCAAAAGTCACGGGACGCTCATGGAAAGCCTCGAACGTGTGTCCAAGGTTAGTATGTGTAAGGAGCTCAAGGACACTGCCACAGCTGTGGGACAGAAGATGCCACAAAAAAACTGAGAGCAGGAGAAAGAAGTCTTGGTAATTAAAACTATGACAGTGGAAATAACAGGAAACAGCAAATTCAGCAGAAGGTTGGGAAAACAAAGGTAAAGAGACCTACAGAAAGTACAACAAAAATAGGCAAGAAAAAAGGAAAATGGTACCAGTTTAAAAAAGAGATAACAGAGAAAATGGGCAGTAAACTAAAAAAAAAAAAAAAGACCATTTCCCGAATGTGTGTGTATATATATATGAGAGTTTCCAGACTGAAAGGGCCCACTAAATGCTTTCTACAACGCCTGAAAAATATTATACATCATCACAAAATTCCAGAGCACTGGAGGTAAAAGAGGAGATTCGACTTATTTCCAGAATGAAAAAGCAATAGGTCACTGCAAAGGATCAGAAGCCAGACTGGCACTGAACTTTGCTACCAAAACTAAACCAGAGTCTGAGGCAATTCTCTCAAAGTTCTTAGGAAAAACCTGTAATTCTTAGCACAGCCAAGCAGTCGGTTTCGTACGAGGCTGGAATAAAGACACTTTTCAAATAAGCGGAGTCTAGAAACCCGCCTGTCCCGTTCCCTGCTTTGGAAGCTGTTGCATGTTGTGCTTCTGGCAAATGAGACACGGAACAGAAAGTGAAATTACACGCAGGTAGGACCCAGGACAGCCAGGACGGGGAAAGCGGGAAGTGTCCCCAGGGTGATGCTGACGGAAAGCGGAGGGGACCGCCGTGTGCTGGGCCCGGGAACAGTCCGTCAAGAACGGAGCGTGCGACAGGGAATTCCGGAAGGGCGTCTTCCTGCATTTAAGGAAAACTTGTTCCCACTTTTGGAGCAGGAAATTGTCATGAGAAAACGACATTTAGGAAGATGCTCAGTAGCCGCACGGTGTCCCGATGAGACTTGACAGGGATACAGACAGTTCAGTGTCAGAAAAAAAGAAATCCATGACCGAGACTGGAAAAATAGGAGTGAACAAACGAATGAGCGTCGTTTTCAAAACATTTTAAAACAATTAATACTGGGTCACTTATATCAATATTTGTTTGTACAAAGTCTCTGAAGTAATTTTTTGTGACTTAAGTAATTCTCTATTTTGTCACATCAATGTGAAACACACCCTCGTTACATGAGCAGCAGCAATGAGCTTCAGGAGGAAAAAATGTCAAAGATACACACTTACAAATGTCTAAGAGCAGGAGGCGACAGTGGCTCCCATGAGAAACCTGCACTTGCCCTGTCGGGGAGGAAGCGCCCAGCGCAAGGCGGAGCCTCTTGGTTCGTAACTAGTGGGGGTTTCAATTTCTGTTAAGCTCCATGACGATACTTTGTTTCAGTTCTCGGAAGTACATGCTACAGTCAACAGGAACGTGGAAATGAATACATTCTGTTCCCCCAGAATAAGAATATTGATGTTTACACATTTCATGTGAAAACAGATCATGGGGGACATTTGACAGCAGGAGGAAAAATGACCTCGCAGATCCAGGGCTCGGATCTGACAGGTTGCTCAGAGCCTCGCGGAACGCAGTGAGCGAGAGGAGGATGGGTAGGAGGATCATCCCAGACCGCGTGGGGCGCGCAATTCAGACCCATACAGCCCCTCCAGGAGAAAGAGATGAATTCAAAACTTTAATTTATCCACCTCAGACATCTACAAATGTGGGGTAACTCCTGGTCACTTTTCAGAGGTCAACTCTTAAGACAATGGCAGTTGACCCGGGCTGATCCCGCTCCGGCCCCAGGACTGGCGTAGCCTTGCCCACGGCTGCCTCGCACACGCTCGACGGGCAGGTGCCTCCGACCCCGCCCGGCCGGCAGGGACCCTCTGCGCACTCCTCAGTCCGCCCACACCTGCTGCATCTGTCTGGGGCTGAGGGGGATCAGGTTGATGCTGCCTACATCTCGCCTGCTCCAAGACGCTCCAGCGGGAGAAGACGGCACAGCAGATGCCGCATCAGATCCAAAGCGAAAGCGCCATAGTTGCTCGTGACGTCGCCCGGACGAAACCCTGGAGTCAGCCCGTCCTGACTGGAAGGACCAGGACTTGGACAAAATATGAAACATACACCTTCTTTATCTCATTTTACTTCCAATTTTAATTGGAACACACTTACAATTTATCTAGATCACTCACTGCCACTGCCAAGAGTGCGGAATAGAGAGTCAAGATGCATCGCCTTTTGCATTTTAATGCAAAATAAGAAGGTCAGTGTTCCTCTCTGGCTGATTCCGTAATGAAAACGGGGCAATGGTCCTCAGTGTAAACACACTTTTCAAATTACAGCACCTTCAGGACCCATCTAATTTCTTCTGGAAACCTCTCTGCCAATTTTTGGCAAAAATAAAAAAAAATTCTTTATGATGTTTCTCTCCAGTAAGGCAGCTGTTTAGTATCAGAAAGTCTTAATAACGGCAATAACCGAATGTAATTCTGCTTTTCAAATACAGGATAATTAGAACAATTAGAACTCCTGCAGTTATTCTAGAACGCCTCATCATGAGTAAGCCTCGCCCACAAGTGTAAAATTGCTTTGTGATGAATAAAAACAAATGTGAACGTTTCACACTTGATTTGGAGGACGCCCCGTGAAGACCGCCACGGCTGTGCGGGAAGGCGCTGGGCGTGGAAACAGTCATCTCGGGCAGGAGCTTACCCCCGTGACTAGCACTGTTTAGGAGACCAAGCCACCCACACTCTATATTAGAGAACAGAACAGAGAACAAAAGACATTTTTATTCTCCACCGCGTTGTACTGAGCCACCTTTTATAGTTGTGTTTTTTTTTTTTCTGGCAACAAACGTTATTGAGTATGATGATACATCCTGAAACCAGCTGGCGTATGAACTATTTCAACAAAGAGGGAAATGAGGATAAGAAAATATCTGTGGTCTCTCCAGAAATCTTTCACAACACTCATAATGGCAATTCCCAGGGAAGCAGCGAGTTTGCGATTGTAGCTGCGGCGTGTCATTATCCATGTCTGACCTATTTGTATGCTCCTCTGAGCAGAAAGAACACCAGAGAGCTGCCCCTACCCCTCCCAGCCCCCGACACCCAGTGAGGTCAGAACAGGCGGAGAGTTTGTCAGTCACTCAGTTGTTTCGCCGGCCTCGTAGCGGGAGGCTCACCGCTGGAGTCCTTCGAACTACCCAGGACGGTCACATGCACGTCACGTTCAAACATCAAAGCGGACCTAAGGGACACGCGGAACGGGGGAGGCCACAGAGCGGACACGTCCCCAGGGCTTCAGGGCGGAGATGGCGTAACGTGGTGCGTCTGACAACACGCAGTGGGGCTGTGGACACAGAAGTCAAGTCAAGGTACCCATTTGCGGAGCCGGCGCCATCCCCCCAGAGAACCTCCACACCCAGGATCGGGAGGCACGAACCTGCCCTGCTCCTCCAGCAAAGCCCACGGTTCTCGTTGTAATTAGCGTGTGCTCTCCCTTCGAATGAGGAAGCGAGCGCGTGCCTTCGAAGCTACATGTGATCTACACGGCCCACTTGTCCTATGAACATCTATATATTTTACTCTATTAGCTTAATATATGCCTTATTTTAAAACCAAATGAAAGAATATCTAATTCCTTGTCACATATGGAAAACGTTTAAAAAAAAAAACCCTAAACTGATTCCAGTATTGTCCATAAGGTTTGTGTGACCGTAACTCCAGTCAAGTGAGGGTCATTCTTAGGTTTGTTGACAAAAGGAGCCGTCTGGTTTTACACGTGTAACAGGAACCAATTAAAACAAACCTCCCTGCTACGAACGCTCCCACCATGGGGTGATGCATTAGTTTGAATGAAAAACTTACATGTTCTCAGGAAAAATAAATCAACAGTAAAAAACCGGCAACCTAAAGTATTTCAGCCTGTAGTAGACGGGAATATACTCTCTGCTAGCGAGAGTCGCAGACAAGGAGTGAAGCTAAGTAAACACGAGTTGGGGACTCATTCGTTGGGAACAACCGTTTTAAAATATGCAAATATAGCAAATGGGCTCGTTCAATAAAAACCCGCCCCGCAGGCACACTGGGGAGAGGCTGGCCACCACGGAACGGATCAGGGCTCAAATGCAACTGAAGGAAGCCGAGGTTAAAGAAGAAGTAGGGATTGTTCTGGAAACGGCTCTCTCGGCTTCCACCCACAGAAAATCTGGTCACTCTTCGCGCAGTGACAGGAAGTGATAAGCCGGGGACCACGTCTCGTCCCCTGGCGCTGTGCTGAGTGAGGCGCAAGCCTTTCCCACCGCGGCGCCCTCTTCCTGTTCGTCCTTCCCCAACCGTCCCCCGGAGTCCCTTCCACGGCCCATGGGGTTCATTCCCTGATTTTAACTAAACTCTCGATTCCTCAAACTGTTTCCCTGGAAACGCTTCGTCTGGATGCAGCCCGGCCTCCCCCGACATCTCTACCCTCATGACCTGAGCGAGGAGGCCGTGCAGCCCCCCGGTTCTCCACGCTGCGTCGGAGTGGGTTTGCCGTCGCCACGCGACACCTGCTCTCCTTTGTCACCCCGTCCCCTGCTTGTCACCAACAACCTGGGCCGCGTCCCCACCTCTCTCAGCGGCTCTGCTACTTCACATTTGGTTTTCTGCTGATCGCCGTCCGTGGTCACGTTTCCTGACCCCAAATTCCACTACACCGCCCACCGTACAGACACACCTTGAATTCTGTCACCGCGTGGAGGGCGGTTACGGTTCTGAATGATCAGAACCCCCTCTTGGATCACAAGCGCCGTTCCCTTTCCCTGTGTTCCTACCTGGCGCTCTCCGTGGTCCCGCTCAGCCCTGGCGTCACCTCCATGGTGAGTCCTTTCCCTTCCCCGTCAGCCCTGGTCTGGCCTGATCTGCGTCACTTTCTGGCCCTCCACTGCGTGGATGGTGACATCAGTGACACTTCTTGGGGCTGGTCTAACGAAACACCATGGCCAGTGCCGCCCACCCCGTGTCCACCTGCGGAGCGCGCGTGGGCAGAATGACGTCATGAAGCCAGCTCACCGGCTCTCACACGGGTCCGCACTCAAACTTCCAACGGGTGCTCACCACAGCTTGGAAACACACACATTCCTTTCTCGATATTTCTCATAGTTCTCCCCAGCCCTTTTCACTCTGTGATCCCGCGGTTCCCACAACCATCCTTCCTCCGTCTTTGTCGCAGACTTTCCTGACAACATTATCATCTGGACTGGAATCTCGTCTGGTCTTCCGCACGTCCTGTCTCCTTCACCAGCTGTTTCCGGGGGGAAAGTTCTCATCCTACTTTCTGTGGAAGGTCTCGTATGAATTTCATATTAGAGGTTGGTCTTTAAAAATATTTCGTTTATTTTTGGCTTTAAAATAAACAGCGTATTCGTATCACTGCTCTCCTAACGCCTGAGATGTACAGCTGAGGGAACAGGAGTTTTGTTTAGAGGAGGGGGCTCGTCAGCAGACAGCATCTGTCGAGGAGCAAAGTCACTGTGGACCATGGGACACTTTCTGGGGTGGGCTCCCTAGGATGGGATCCAAAAACCCAGGTGGAGCCCTGAAGTCCTGGTTTCCAGGAGAAGAGGTGAGAGCGTTCGGTCCAGGGCATCCTGCTCGCTCCTGTGCTCCAAGCTGAGCTCCGCGGCTGCCTTCAGCAGGAGCCTCTGTGATGAAGAGTGGGATGGATTTGGGTTTCATGGAGGAGGAGAGATAGGAGAGGATCAAAAGTACCTTTTTCTTTTCAAATAATACTTTGTAATTATAAAAGTAAACATTATTGTTGAAAAGTTGGAAAATTGGCAGTAGTCGGTAAGAAAATATAACCCGCTCAAAATCCTACCACTCAAAGAACCACCGGTAACAATTTGGTGTGTTCCTTCTTATAAATCACACACACTGTAGTTGGTTAAAGCGCATTATTATTTGTTTTTCATAAAATCGATATTTAAGCAGCATATATCATTTTGTACATAGCATTTTTCACTTGACACTAGATAGTTCGTATCTTGACACCAGATGGGCAGCATCATCTCTGCGTGCACTGTGCCTGCGGAGCTCCGCCTCATTTGTCTGAGCTTAGCCAACGCCCCTCAGAAAGAAAAGGTCTCTGTCCAGTAGGGACTTTCTTCAACTTAGTTTGTCATTGCCAAAGGGGCTCTCAGGCAAGACGAGACAGAAATGTTGCAGAGATACAGCGCCCTAACGCACCTCCCAGGTAAAGCCCCTGATACTCAAGATGGACATACGGCGTTCCTGACGGACGACTGGCTGAGCACCACCTCAGATGGAGAGAAAGTACCTGCGAGTATTTCCAGTTACATTTTAGACACCAAACAAGACTCCGAACCATCAACATAAGGACCCGGCCTTCTTCTGGAAATGCAGCTAAATATTGCATTCACCAAGCGACCAGCAGAGCCAAGCACTACGCTCCTGACACCCGGGGACACGGCACTGGGTCAGAGCCAACGTTTATGTGAAGAAGTCGGGAGGAAGAGCACATCAAAATGTCATTCTGCAGTTAAGAGCTTCACACCTCAGGAAGTTCCCTGATGGGACTTTCCGCTTCAGGGAGAGGCCGTTCCCAAACTGGTCCAGCACCAACGCCGCTGACGCAAAGCCATCCCACCGCGTGCGTGTTTGCGAGGAGTCCGCACCCACACGGCCAGGCGCCGCGGACCCAGGGCCACGGCTGCACCTGCGTCCCTCGTTTATCACCCTGCAGTGTGTTCGGTGAGGGCATGTGTGCGTGAGGTTTTATAATAACAAACTGAAAAAACTATTTTCTGCCCTAGTTTTCCCCCTAATGGTATTTTGAAGGCCTTTTCTGTTCCATACTGTGCACTTTCGCTGTTATTAATTGCTTTGTTATTTACCTAGGCTTTGCAGGTAACGAAGCCCACTTAACGAAATAGAAGCTGACGCATATTAAGCCTTCAGGATCGACAGCAGGATGGTGTATCTTCCAGACATTAAATAGCGAAGAGGAGGCATTTGGATTACGCAGAATCTAATTTAGGGGATGAATATTCTTCTACAGAATTTGTGTAAGGTGAAAGATGTACATGTGTACATGTGTGTATATGTGTGTGCACGCGTATCTTCTTGCCAAGATGATCTCAGAGACCACCAGATCACAGCTCATTCAAAGGCGTTGCCCTTGTGCCGTTCACCTGTGTGTTCCAGCACCCAGCCCGAGCAGATGCTCAGCAGCAGCGAGGGGACGCAACTGCGCTAGAGCTTTAAATACATTTATGTGCAGGTAAGGATCTCCTCACGGTTATTTGATGATTCTCTCTCTTTGGCCCTTTGTTACTTATTTTGCCCCAAATTGTTTTGCTTACCTTCTCTTTGCCTTTTATGTTTGTTTTGTTTTTTCCATCTACCGGGTAAGGCTTACGCTAGAATGGAACCTAGGAGACCACTGGTATTCGAACGTCAAACAGTGACATATGGAGGCAGATCTTGAACCCTCGCTAGCAGAGGCTGAAGGACGGAAAACACTCGGCTCTCCAAGCTCTGCTGCCCACGCCACGCGCTGGAGTTTAAGCTGCGGCCAACACAAACAGGACAGGGAGGGAGTCGCATGGGAGCTCTCGGCCCCGACGGACGTCTGGCACCCGACGGGCATGTTAACGTGTCCCAGGCGCCTGCCTTGAGCGGCAGCCTGACTGCTCCGACGGTGCAAGTGTGTGCTCGGAGCCTGCAGACCGCTCCTGGCCCTTCCGAATATCTCATTTTCTTCACAATGTTTAAAAGTGAGACGTTACTCAAGTGAGAACACGGGAGAAATGAGGAAGGGGGTGGAAGGGCTCCCAAATGAACATGGACGAACGTTTCTAATGCACTCCTATCCCAGGAGGTTCTTATTTAATTCTTCATAGTCATTCGGTTCATAAGACATTACAGCAAATCGCGTCTGTTGCAAAAGTATCGTCAAGTGGGAAAACCGTGGAATTGGTGGGGCTTGAAACGGGAAGTCCTGGGGTGAATCTGGGTAGCAAGTGAGGCTGAACAAATGAGGCTGCTCTGAAGCTAGGAGACCTTTCTCCTCTCCGCCGGTCTGCTTCTGCGTCCTTCACGCAAAAAATATGTCCGAGCACCTGGTATTGTGAGGCTCTGCTCTAGGTCCTGGCGAAAGGACAATGAAGAAAGACAGACAAGGTCCCCAATCTCAAAAAGCAGCGCACATTATGATAGCGTGGCAAAAGCAGTCAACTAACCCCAAAACAAGTCCGTAACTGTGAGAAAGAGCCGGGTGCCAGCCGTGATTATTGAGGATGATTTATCGGTGAGGGGCTGAGGGGCTGCTCTGCACGGGGTGGTCAGCGAAGGTGGTGACCTTAAGCTGAGATTCGAAAGACCAGAAGGAGCCAGCCATAGAGGCAGAACATTCCAGGGAATAGAACATTCCAGGCAAGGGAACAACTTGTACTTCAATTTGTGTCTAGGAGCGTGGGGGACGCACACAAGGAACTTCCAAATATAGAAAGCCTGTGGCTAAGTCACTGATAAAGGGAACCAGAGAGGCTGCTATTTCCTTCTCCTCTCTCTCGAACGCATCATCTCTCACCCCCCATGTGCAATGAAAGGCCACTTCTGTGACTTTATACAGTGCTTCTTATCGCTGATGAGTCTGAAGACATAGCTTCATTTTGTCATCCTAGAGCTGGACGAAGGGCATCGAATGTCCCTAACACCTTAGTGTGAATGAGCCAACAGGACGGCCCCTGAGACAAGATTCGCAAGAACGACCAGGTGTCTAAGGGCGAGGGTGGGAGCCGGAGAAGGGGAAGGAGAAAAGCCAAGGCTGTAAAACGCAATTATTCTGGAAAGGCTGATTCAGCCTGAGATCATCTTATCCTTTTAAGATAAGAAATAATGATATTGTTGTTTTCTTTAGAGACTGGGGGAAGAGAAAGTAGTCAGAATAGGAGCAAAGGGAGCTTTTGATTTAGCACATAGAATATTGAAGATCATTTCATTATCATTCTCCCAATGAAAAGGGTATGGACTTTTATGTCAATGTGTGTATATCTGGCACTAGAGTGACAGACAAGCATAATGTCATCTGCCAGTGTGTGCTGCTCTCACAAGGCAGAGGAAGGATATTTAAAAAGGAAGTAATAATAAAGGGGGTTTGTTATTTAGTATTAGGTTAAGTATGAAATGTCCAATATCCTTAAGTGCTAAGTTTGACAGTTGATCTCTCTCTGACACTTCACTTTGACACTTCTTGTTTTATTTTTACTATGAAGGTACATCCTCAGTCTTTTAAACACACAGTTTGGCTTGTGATTATCTTTCAAAAATTTTTTTAGAGCAATTTTAGTGAAACCATGGATAAGTTAAAACTTCGTGTTATTTTCGAATACCAGTTCCGTCATGGACCCAATGCAGCGCAGACAGCTCGAAATATCAACGGAGCGTTTGGGAAGGATGTGGCTAATGAACGCACAGTATGCTGATGGTTTGAGAAGTTCTGTTCTGGTGATTTTAATCTTGAAAATGAGCCACATGGGCGACCTGAGACCAAGGTGGGTAATGATGAGCTGAGAGCTGTACGGGAAGCAAATCCATCTCAACCTATGTGTGAATTAGCAGCAAGGTTTGACGGTACTATTCCAACAATACTGGACCATTTGAAACAAGTGGGCAAGGTAAAGAAGCTGGACAGATGGGTTCTGCATGAATTAAACGGGTGTCAGAAGAGAGATCATCGCGAAGCTTGCCTTTCTTTGCTGTCACAACAAAAAGGCGAACCATTTCAACAGTGTATTGTTACATGTGATGAAAAAATGGATTCTTTTTGACAATCACAGAGTGCTTGGCATGATGGTTGGATAAAGATGAAGTGCCAAAACACAGTCCCAAACCGATTATTCATAAAAAAAAGCTAATGGTGTCTGTGTGGTGGTCCAGCACTGGTATTATCCACTACAGCTTCATGAAACCCGGTCAGTCGATTACAGCGGGTGTCTACTGCAACTAGTTGGATGAAATGATGAGGATGCTTGTGATTAAGCAGCAGAGATTGGTCAACAGAGACAGACCGATCCTCTTGTAACGCAACGCTCAATCACATGTCACACAACAACGGTGCTCAAACTACAGAGGCTGGACTTGGAAACCCTCTGTCATCCACTGTATTCACCAGACCTTGCACCAATGGACTACCAGGCTTTGGACCACTTCTTGCAAGAAAAATATTCAATTCCCAATAAGCTGTGGGAAACGCGTTTCCTGATTTCATCACCACTCGCTCTCCAGGCTTCTCTGCTGCTGCATAAACAAGCTACTGTTAAGATGGCAAAAACGTGTCGATAGTTTAGGTGCATACTTTGATTAATTGTGCTGCTTCTTGTCTGAGATATAACTAAACTTTTGATTTGAAATCGGACATTTCATGTTTAATGACCTAATACGATATGTTGTTTAGTCTGATTTAGGAGGTGAGCTTGGCGGAAAAACACAACCATGCTTTTCTGGCAAATCACCTACTAAATTCTGGCATTCTCAAGTTTCCCTCCAGGGCTTATTCCTAGAAATTGCATGCATATCCATACCTTTGAAGGACTGTTTTTTGGCAGGAATAAAGAGAAACAAGGATTTTCACACTGAGCCCTACATTTATTTTCAATCTTCAGGCATCACTAGTGAAGCAAGAGCAGCAACAGACTGACCTGGTGCATTCAGAACAAGGAAAGGAATGGGACAAATAGTTAATAGATCACGTTTATGCTTATTCCCTCCTTTTCTCTTCTGACCAAAAAATAAGATTTAAGGGCCACGTCACTTCTTTTATACTGAGTAATGCCATTAATTTTTTCTTGTGCAGGGCTGGGATGGCCACAGGTCAGCTGCTGAGAATTTCTGTTGGATCCTAACAGGGGGTCGGGGCTGGACTTAGAGAAAAGAGTTCATGGCGTTTCTACCTTTTCATTTCAGTCTTGGACTTTTTTCCCTCTTCCCACGGTCAGTATTGGAGCTATTTGAGAGAAAAGAAACAATGCAAAGATTTTCTTTTTGAAAATGATCCCCCGCCCCAGGAATCTATGAAATCAAACACCATTTTCAGGTTAATTCATTGCAAGAGTAAACATTTTAGATCCTATCACGTGTGCCTTCCCATTAGTTTGATTACAAACGATGAAGACGCATGAAATGCCACAAAGCCCCAAGATACGAGCCTTTGCTTTCACGAAAGGGAATAAATCGCAGGCAGATGAACAAAGATCAGAGCAAACCATAGTTTTCACCGCTGACCGTAAGAGGCGAATAAAAACTCACTTTTACCCCAATACATGAAAAGAAATAAACAGACAAGTGTCAGATTTTACTTGGCAGTTACTTATAGTCACTATTACCAGTAACTCAGCTGCCACTCTTAACTCTCTGCAGATACCATTCCACAGCTTTTCCCTATCAATGGACACAACTTTTAAAACGACACACAAACCTTTCTGGGCAAGGCCGTGATACACAGAGAACGGAGCGGACCTCACACCAAACCCGTAGCGCCGGTCAGTTCAGGAGGGGAGCTTGGGGGAGGCAGGCAGAAAATACGAATATTTTCTTCCATTTCCTCTGTATTGTTTGAATTGTCACATCCAACATGCATTCACTTTGTGACTGAGACAAAAATCCAATAAAGTACTACAAGTCATAAGAAAATATGAAAATCAGTCTGTCTATATTTTTAAAGTGCCATCACGTATTATTTTCTGCCCAGTTAAATGGCAGCAATCGTGCAACATGGAAATGATGAAGTGACGCTCTACGAATACGTTTAGACACACAAAGGTGTGAGAAGAAAAACAGGTGAAAGGACGTGTTACCTGTCGGCCGCCAGGTTTTGTGCTTAGGGGCTCTGCCCTCCCCCCATGGAGGGGAAACCACCCCTTTCATCGGATCTCAAGCACCAAATCCGTTTTCCTGTGTCTTCTTTCATACTGAGGGTCTGAGTCATAAGCACCTGATGTCGCTCTTCAAACTTGTGCTTAAGCGACTCATCCTCTCAACAACCAGGAAGTTGTTCTGTCTGTTTCGTGGACGCGGCTCAGCACACGGCAGGACTGAGGCTGCAGAGCTGCTGAAACTCCTGAGATAAGACGGGCTGTAAACGCCTGTTAACACCTCCTGGGGCCTGCCCTCCTGTGATTTATGCCCCGTTCAGGACGGCCATTAGAGCAGACAGACGTCACGGAAGCACAAGCTCCGTCAAGTCCTGGTCACTAAGCACATTTGCTTCTTCCCTCCCCAGACAGCAGGTCCCTGCTTCCATCAGAAGCATCGCAAATACAAGTTCAAAACAGAGATGAAGGAAGTCAGCATTCATCTCACGGGCTGGTGCCGCAGGAGTGTAAATCTCTCCTAAAAAAAAAGGCCACCATTTTTCAGCCCATTCTACCTGTTCAGCCTGTCAGCGGAGCCGGAGCCCAGGTACTAAATGTCACCGGCACCTTTCACGCTGCTCTGTACAAACCTGGCGAGCGGCCCCACGGCCTGGCAAAAGGACCGGACCGGAGCTCACAGCTAAGTGCACCATGGTAACGGGTTTTTGAGACCGCAACACAAGATCGTCCAGAAGCCTAATCTTATAAAATAGTCTGCCCCTTTAACTGAAGATGCTCCTTCTGACTGATGAGTCTGATGATGTTCATGAAATCGCTTACTAAACAATACAGTGATGGACAAATGTAAGGTGTCATTGTAATTTGGAGATCTTGCAAATTCTAACATTCCTAACAGAGAAGCTGGTCCCAGAGAGAAGACAGTAGGATGTCTGGTACCAGGGAAAC
>CAUYRT010056475.1:0-20344 GCA_963574885.1 Lepilemur ruficaudatus
AAATTCAATTACTTCCTAAGATTTATTTGTATCCCCAAAATCAATAATCACAGTACTTTAATAGCCCTTTGTGGACAAGCAAAAGTGGTAAAGAATTTAGTCACCTGATGCACACATTCCCAGCTGAAGGAAACAAGGCCACACCCTGCCTTCTTGTTTCAGTTCTCATACTTTACCTAAGTGTCCTTTCTGTGGTCTATTTAGTGCCATTTTTTTTTTTTTTTTTGCATTTTTTGTGCTTTATGTTGGGGATTTCACTGTTTAAAATTGCCCCCAAATGTCTTGCTGAAGTGCTGCCTAGTGTTCCTGAGTGCCAGAAAGCTGTGCTGTCCCTTCTGGAGAAAATACATGCATTAGATAAGCTTTATTGAGGTGCAAGTTATAGTGCTGTTGCTGTGAGTTCAATGTTAATGAGTCAACCGTATATTAATACATCACACATAAAACAAGGTTTATGTGTTGATCAATTGATGAAAATGTGGCCAGTGGCTTACAGGCTCCCCTGGCTCTGGTATCAAGGTGATACTGGCTTTGTAGAATGAGTTGGGGAGGATTTCCTCCACTCTGTGTTATGAAATAATTTCTGTGGTATGTGTACTAGCTCTCCCTTGTTGGTCTGGCAGAATCTGGCTGTGAATCCATCTGGTCCAGGGTTTTTTTTTTGGTTGGAATATTTTTTATTACTGTTTCTAACTCACTGCTTGTTATTGGCTATTGATTGGAGGGAGGGAGAAAAAAATGTTCCACCTACCCTTCTCACTGGACTCTAGGCCTCTTGGGGTTGATGTCTGCTGATACCTTGCTCCTGTTCTGCTCCACAGCTTCTTCCCATGGAGTCTCCTGAAGGTTCTGGCACCCTTCCCTCGGATCCACACCTCATCTCTGTTTGTCTGTTTGTTCATTTTTTTCTCTTTGGTCTAAAACTTCTTCTTCTTACTGAGACGCTCTGGCAGCTGGTGTCTCTGGTCAGCCATCTTCCAATTAATGACTTTATAATCGCCGTTAAACCTGTCCTAACAACTCCACGAAAAAGGAAGGCAAATGTGATCATGAGTTGCAGAAGTTACAAACAACTTTTCCAGCCTCATGCTAAACTGACCAGGTAGATCAGTCCAGCCGTAAGTCAAGGGCCTCAAGTCTTGTTTGCTGCACTCCTGTGATGGAACGAACTGGGTCTGGCTACTGCTCAAGGTCAAAAATGCACGACCCCAAACTGCCAAGCTAAGGAAGAAATCAGGAGTTGGAGTAAGATCGCCAGGCCAGAGCTCGACATACAAAAAATGAAGATCTGAGACAAAGCAGACACAGCCAACAGGAAGCAAGGAAGGCTAAGAGCTTTGAAAGTCTGAATCAGGCTTTCAAGCCATGGTAGGACAGACCAGAGGTCAAAGGGGAGGCCCAGAGGAAATTCAACCCTTCAGGCTTTCTGCTGAAGCAGGATGGGGTCAGGGAGGCCAATTGCCAGCTTAGAGGAAAGAGCCGGAGGCTGAATATCTGCTTCTAACTGGGGTGTCTTATACCCTTTCTGATCTGGATTCATAGATTAACTTTAGCTTGCTCAATTTACTCACTCTGCTTCTCTTCAAGGTCCAGAACTGATCAGTAAACTCAGCCAAACAGTTAATTTTGTGAAATAAAAAAGCCAAGACAGTTGATTGAATCAACAATGTCAGTCATTTGTCAGATGTTTTTGTGTCCTTTGAACAGAGCCTATTCATGATCACTCTTGCTTAATGTTTTAAAATATGATTTTATATTGAAAAGGAAACATGCGGTAGCAGAAAGAACAAATTTTGGAGTCAAACTGGCTTTAGTAAAAAATCAGTGCTGTTTCTGGACACATGACTTTAGACGATTAAAAATCTCTGAGTCTCAATGTCCCCATATATAACATGGGGTCAACAATGTCTACTCCTTATGAGAAATAAACAAAATGATGTTTGTAAAAAATACATAGAAAGCACTGAATAAATAATAATAATGATCATTTTATTATATTTCCTGCTTAAATTGAAACTTGGACACTCTATACATAATCCACCTAGTTCATTCAAGAAATATTTATTGAGCACCTATTAGGGGCCACAAATACTCTTCTTGGTATAAGAGATTGAACAAAAAAGAAACAAAAATGTCTCTGTTGTCATAGAACTGGCATTCTTTTGAGAGTCTTGCATATTATCTGCCATTCACATGGCAAGAGATGCTTCTTCCACTGAGCCCGTAGTAGAATTCCTCACCCTATTTCAGCTCTGCTGGTAACAACTGAGGCCACTGAATTAGACCCATGAGGAGAATAGTCTCTACATTTCCCAAACACCCTCTGTCTCAACACAGTAATATCCTGCTAAAGAAAAAGGGCCAGGTCTACAGCATGGATAATATCTACTGACAATAGGAACTTGAATTTTGTAGACCTCCTCGTATAGGTGCACCAGTAACATTGTTAGTATTTCAGAGTAATCACATGCTTCAGGGATCAAAGACCCGAATGCCAATGGGGAGGGCCTGGGTAAATGAGTTAAGAAGCCCAGTTTTATGGTTAAAGAGTGAGGAAAATTGTAAAAAAAAAAAAAAAAAAAAAATTAAATTGTCTCTATAAAATGTGCAGCCACTGATACTTTCAGCTGATACTGCCAGAGAAAATGCTAGTATGGTCAGATCTGATTTTTTAATAGAAGCTGAAATCTGATTTTTTACATAAAATTAAATGATTTTTCCAAGTAAAATCTCTCAATAGTACTGATTCAGCTCAGGAGACATAAGTTTACAAGCCCAGTAGTGCTTTAGAAGGCTATATTTTTAAAAAGCAATAATACAAACAGTCTTTAATCCTTTTTCACTTTCTCCACTGAAAGTCATTCTTAGAATTGCAAAATGCCAAATGGCAAAGATATATAACCTTATTTGTTTGTCTGTTGTTTTTGCCTGAAACCACAGTTGTTATTCAACAACTAAGAATGTAGAACTCAACGGGTAGATCCCATAATTTTTGAAGAAGCTACAATAAGGCTGAAATAATGATGGATTACAGGTAGTAGTTTGCCATCACCCTGATGTCTCGTGGCCTCCTCTTACCCTGGCATTAAGACTGGCAGACTTATTTGTAGTTGCAGATTTTGTATCCTCTTTTGACGTGGCTGCCATGAGAACTCACATCTGTGAAGTGTTTGCCAGCATGTCAAGAGTAACAACAGGACTCTTGAAGTCATTTCAAATGTCATACCAATCCTTGAGCATAACATCTTTAAAAAGATTGTTGCTTTAGAGATCTTAATATTAAAAAAAAAAAAAACAACGAAATGCAATACTTTCAGCCACTTAAAAGAGGAGTTCTTTTTCACTAAGCAAAGTTGAACTTTTTAAACTTCTTTACCAAACAAGCCTCTTTTTGGTGGTGAGCAAATAAATTAGCATGCGGGTCCTAAGTGCTCTTAAAATCGTTTTGCTATAGATCTGTCCACTGTTTATAATTCTTGAATAAAGCTAAAAGTAAAGAAAGCCTTCCTCTAAAGGTTTATGAGCATTTTTCCATGAAGCAGAAGTCAAACAGAAGATCAAAGTGATCTAACAAAATGCTCCAAACTTGGGGTAGAGTGGGCTGCAGGGCAATGAAGAGAAATCAACTCTTCCACATAGTTTGGGAGATATGTCTTGTTATTTAAAAGTAAAACAAAACTAAATCATGATAGTCTGAGTGTATCAAACTGACATTTCACAACGATGTTGTTAAAAGCATCCGTCTTTGATATTTTACCCAGAGTATCCAAGACGTTTTAAAAGAAGTTAGTCAACTGTTTTACCAAGAGGCAAATCAGGTGAATTTCCTACCCCTCTGTGCTTAACAGCTGTTCTTCTCGAGGCTTCTCTGAGTCTTTCTGCAAAGGGTGGATTTTTGCAGGCTCACAGAGGACTAATGTACAGTCTTGAACTGTCTTGAGAAGTATAGTGCATTCTGTATATTTTGAATACTAATTAATTAATGCTTAGTTTTTCATATACTACCAATTTAAATCCCCACTAACCATTTACTTTAAAATAGAAAAATAAAACAAAAGAAATAAAATGAATGTATTTGCTGAAAAGGCATGAATCTACCGAGCCATGATTAAACCCTCAATAAATCTGCTTCTAATCACCCATTGGTACTTAAATCTATAGTAACTACTCTATTAAATTTAATTCTCTCGGTTTAATGACAATGATTCTAAGTTTAATGACAGTTATTTAAAATATATACCCACAGATTATTAACAACATTTTAACAAGATTTTTAAACCATGGAATGTGAATATGAATCCATCAGATGTCAATAAATCAATTACTATTTAATGCAGAATGCCTGAATTGTTAAATCAAAACATATCCCAAGTGAGAATGTTTTAAAAACATTTCAGTGAAAAATAATTTGCCAGGGGGAGAATATCCATCTGTGAACTGCTAGTACTATTTCAGAATAAAATTAGGGATATGTAACTTGAAAAATATATTTGTTTTGTATGAAAATATGCATTGGGAGGAGCACATTAAATTTTCTTGATCAGGAGTTGATTTTGTCCAGAATACCATTTTAACATTATATAAGTCAAGTGGTTTTACTTTTTCTATTGCCAATTAAATATGTGCTAAAAATATTACACACTATTTTATTCTGGGGATTCACAACCAGGTTCCTACAAAATATTCCTTTATATTGATATAAGAAAACCCTTTCTCAAGTTATGGTGCTCACTAAACAAAACAAAATCCTTAATCCAAATAATTCTCTTTCTGGCTACTGGCACAGTTCACTTCCTGTCAGATGGACTCTGACTGCCATATCTTTCTGGTGCGCATGAATGGTCCATGTCATTCTTGCGTGAACTTTCCCCTCCAGGTATCCTCTCTCACATCACTGGGGCATTTACTGCGACCAGAAGTGTAGATTGGCAAGTTCGTGTGACGTAAGAATCCCAACCTATAAAGCACATCAGTAGACACTCTGTAGCATGTGCCGCTTATTAGGGTTTCCATTAAAAGTATTACATTTCCATACTTTACAACCATAAAAGAGTAAATAATTTCAAAGGATTGCTTGATAGGAGACTTCTGTTTTAAATGGAACTTGGAAATATCTGGGAAATCACTGAAATAAATGTACTTAATAGACCCAATGCTGTGAAGTTCTTTTTAACTGTTTTCTTAAGTACATAAAAAGATATACCATTTCCTCCGACGTTTTTTGAAATAGATTTTTGTTTGGGGTTTTCCTCTGTAACATTTGACTTATAAATATTTCTTACAGTGCTTTCATTGTTCCCTTTCTTTCTTTCTTTCTGTGCTGAGGTTGATTTCTTAACACCAATAGATCCTGCTCCTTTTACTGCTTTAATCTGCAAGATAAGTTAGAGCTTAAAACCAGAAAGCAGCGTTACGTGCCACCGAAGAAAACTGCTGCACTACTTGATAAGTTGGAAAATGTATACTAAATGTCCCTACTGAGATATTTCCTTTTTTAAAGGCAACAAATTCCATTCATGGGACTAAGCAAACATCATCAATCTGGGCTGTATGGGAAAACCAATACAGTATTCTTTGCATGGAAAAAATTAGAGCAGGTCAGTTTCAAAATAAAATCATTTTTAAAAATATTGCTAATAACAAATATTTGAAGACAACTTAAGTAGTCCATTCACATGTTATAATCCAATTATAATTATCTGGATTAGCTGTCTTGATGATCCTCATTCTCCAGGAAATTACATGGATTTCTCTTTCATTTTGTCTGTGTAGGCACGGCATTAGATAGCATGCTTTCATTTTTCAGAGTTGCATTTCTGAGCACCAGCTAAAGTTCATCAGTGACGCTAGGCATCAGAGATGAGCTGATGAACAGGTAACACCTAAATTGAAAACTGTTTGATTATCTAACTGTACAAATTAGAGGTCTCAGAATGGTGGAGACTAATTTTTTAAACCAGAAAGTTGAAAACCTCGATAATAACTCCTAGAACCAAGAAGAGTGAGCATAGCATGTTATCAGGTGGGTTGACTTGGTGAACAGGACACTTGTAACTGACAGTAGCAACTACCAGATTTGCACGCCAGACTCTGTGCTGCATTCTTGGCCCATATCACATCATTTAATTCTTACACCCCACCCCCATCTTTGTTTTACAGATGAGGAAATTGAGGCTCAGAGAGGTTGAGCAAATTCTCCAAGATCACAGGGTTATTAGCGTAGCTGAGATTTTGATCCAAGTCTCGCTGAGTCTAAAGTTTATACCCCTAACTGCCATGTCCAGTATCCCTTCAGCTTCTGAGTTAGTTAGGGCTGGAGGAAAGAGCCCAAACCAAGAGAGAAGGTTGACTTTTAGGAGGTGATGATGCAGTCAAGTCAAGGAGGGAGTCTCCCAACATCCACTCACCGAGCCAAGGCTGTGTCCTGGTGGAGTAGGTCTGGCTGCCAGGGATGGAGGATGGGAGGTGCAGGGGCACCCCCTTGGATCTGGGAAAAGATTTAATTTTTGAATGCTATCAAGGGGGAGACGAGTAAAAGCTTTGTCCCTCTTTGTGGTACTGAGCCAGGCTTAAGTGTCTGGGTGGTGGAAAGCTGGTGGATCCGTCCTGCTGAAGCGGGCAAGTAAAGAGGAATGAAGGGCAAGAATGACAACCCAAGGCACATCTTGCAGTGATCAAAGCCTTGCTCTTCCATCAGCATCATGCAGCCTCACTGCATGGGGACACTTTTGGGGGGCAGCTGGGAAAGGGAGCAGGAGAAGAATCTGGGGCAATTAATCACCTTGCCTGCCACGGAGATGCCGTTCAGAAACCAAAGGGAAAAACAGGGCTTGCTTCCACAAAGCACTCAATCTCCTGAAAGAAACAGCATAAATAGAGTCATATCTGCCATTGAAGGTTTCTAAATGTTTAAACTAGGCAGTAACACCACACAGATGGAGAAACTAATGCTTGCGGAAGTTAATGATTTGTACCGTAGTCACTCAGTGAGTCGGAGATAGAGCAGATGTAAACTCCCAATCTCTGGACTCCCGGATCTGCATATAAACCATCAAAAATACAAACCTTCTAGCCCTGAAATCTGCCCAGCCCTTTGTCTGTGTGGTCCCTGTCAACCTTCAACATTGCACTGCGCAGAAGGGATTTCTTTCCCCTTACACAGTTTCTAAGTCTTGGTTAGCTACATGACCAGCTCTCTGTGCTTTTCTTTTGTTCTTTCGTTCATTTGACAAACAGCGTTTGAGTGCTTACTATGCGTCAGGTACTGGTCTAGATGTCAGGGACACGGTGGTGAATAAGACAGAGACCTAGTTCTCCTGGAGTGCAGATTCTAGGAGGGGCAGGCAGACAATGAACAACAAACAAACAAGAAGATGCCAGAGAATGCAAGTGTGATACAGGAAACAGCAGCGTGGCGGGTGGGGAGTGAGTGACAGCAGGAAATGCCTTAGATCTAGTGGTCAAGGATGGCCTCTTAGCGGAGGAGCTTTTAAGCTGAGACCTGAATGCCAAGAAAAAGCCAGCCAGGTGAGGGTTGGAGGACAGGCAAAACACCCTCCGATAGACTTTCCAATTATGCACTCTTAAGCCTGTTTTTTCTTCCACTCAAGGTAACTTAGACGGCAAGTGAATGAAAATGTCATCCTACTAGGACTAAAGCAAAAGACTTTATTCTGAATTTTAAGGTTTCATTAGTAGCTTTGATATTCTGACTATTATTAATATTAAATTCCCTACGTAATTCACAACAGATGAAGACCCAGCAGTCTTCCCAAAGAGGTTAATGTACAAAGGAAGAGCTCAGTGGCAGGACAAACGTCTCACTCTGATTACGTTCAAATCAAAAAGTAGATCCCACACACTCTGTGGTCCACCACTGTCACCATCTCTCCCCGTTTTATTCTAACTGGTCTGCAAGTATCCCAGAAACCGCAGGGATCCTTTCGAAAAGAAACTCTGATTACATCTCCCCACTGCTCACCTCAATCTGAATTACAACTTTCTGCAATTGTGGGTTGTTGCGGGCTCAGTTATATGTCCCCCAAATTCCTACAGTGAAGCCCTACCCCCCACTTTGACTATGTTAGGAGATTAGGGTCTTTAAGGAGATGAGAGTAAATGAGGTCACGAGGGCAGGGCCCTTATCCAACAGGACTGCCGTCCTTGCAAGAGGAAGAGACTCCAGAGAGCTCTCTCTCTCCACGTACAAGCAGGGAAAAGGCCTTTGGAGGGCATGGCAAGGGGGTGGCTGTCCACAAGCCAGAAAGAGAGGCCTCACCAGAAACCAGCCCTGACAGCACCTTATCTTGGGCTTCTATCCTCCAGAACTGTGAGAAAATAAATGTGTGTGGTTTAAGCCTCGCAGGCTGTAGGACTCTGCCAGGGCAGCCTGAGCAGATGAATATGTGATTGTAGACCGTCTGCCCACCTTACTTTTCTCTCTGACTCATCTCTTGCTTTGTTCCAGGCGTGCTGGGGGCCTTGTTGTTCCCTGTGCCTGAGACGCCCCTGCCCAGATGTCCACACGGCTCCCTCTTTCTCCTCCGTCAGGGCTTTGCTCACATGTCCCTGCACAGTGAGACCTTCTCTAACCACCCTTATTTAAAAATGTCAACCCGCCTTCTTCCACAGCTCATTCCATCTCCGTTCTTTGTTTCTCTTCACAGCATCACCACCGGTCTAATAGAGCAACTTATTTATTGTGGTGTGTTGTCTGAACCCTCCCACTAGCAGGTAAGCTCCACGAAGGCAGGGACTGGTGGCTGTTTTGTATCCTGCCAGATGGGGACAGAGTGGAGGGGTGTATGGGTGTGTGGGGGACAGAGAGAGAGAGAGCGTGTGTAGATTATCAGTCAAATTACAATTTTGCCCACAGGGGGCAGTTCTTTTGAGTTCTTTGACCAAATTTCTTAGACATGGACTTACAAATGCTAATAAAAATAAAATAACAAAAAATACTCTAAAGAGCTCAAAGTGCAATGCGGAGGTACTACTGCCCAGCACCTGGCAAAGGGCCCGTCACCAGTGGAGGTTCGATAATTACCTTTTCATGTTACTATAACCGTCAGCTCCATAATCAGGTGCCCCCCATTACTATTATCTGGTTATGAAGAAGGTTTTCATCATCTGGAAACATCACAGTTCAGTGCAAGCAGGGTCATAGGTGCTGCTAGTGCCTACAACAATGCCTGACTTGTAAGAGACTCTCAGTAAATATTTGTAGACTTAATTGAATGAGTTCTTTCTTTTTTTTTTAAACATTTGCCAGTTTATTATAAGAGACATTACAAAGGCTACAGATGAAGAGATGCATAGGGCAATGCATGTGGGAAGGGTCAAGGAGCTCCCATGCCCTCCCTGGGTGCACTACACTCCAGGAACCTCCCCATGAACTGTGCGGAGCTCATCTGAACTCTACCCTTTTGGGCTTTTATGGATGCATCATTACATGGGCATGACTGATTAACTCATTGACATTGGTGATCAACTTAAACTTCAGACCCTCTCCCCTCCCTGGAGGCTGGTGGTTGGGGTTGAAAGCCCCAATCCTCTAATCCTGCCTTGGTCTTTTCTGGGACCAGCCCCCCTCCTGGAGCTACCTAGGTGCTGCCAGCCACCAGTCATCTCATTAGCACACAAAGACACCCATTACTTCGGGTTCCAAGGATTTTAGGAGTTGCATGCCAGGAAATGGGGACCAAATACGTATTTTGCAATAATATAGTCCACCTTCCCCAGTCTTCCAACATGGGTCTCCCTTACAAAAGGATATGCAACTCAAAAGGTACTGGCCAATTACTGAAATCCCATTTAATCATTAATAATTAGTCATCCATTGTTATATCATGTGAACGTGTCTCTCAGGGCAAGGCCACTTGGGTTTGTGGGCTTCCATTCAGTTTTGTTAGGTTCCAAAAGCCCACGTGGTCTCAGCAAACACATAGCTTCACCCTTCCGGGAATCTGGTATAACTGAGCTAAGACATTGTCATCTCTTGCTCAGAGCCTCTTCGGAGTTATTAATGTAATAATATTGGATTTCCTCATTACATAACTCATTTATTCATTTCCTCAACCTCAGCTACTCTTCCTCTTTCTCTTCGTTTATGGCCAAACTTTTCTACCTTTGCTAACAGCAGAAAATCTGAAACTCTTTTATGTAGACCATTATAAGGTATCCTACGATTCTGTAAATAGGCTTTCCTTATTCTGCTTGGCTCCGAGCATAGTGTTCAAATCAATTCAAATGCCAAAGCTACCATATTTTCATCTTTGGGAATAAGAAAACTCAGAATTTCCTACATGGCAGAATGGGAAAATGTTACCAAAAAATGTAGTAATAGCATTTCACAGTATGCATTTCACAAGCTGTATAAAACACACAAAGTACATCTACCAAAACTTTGTTCTAATACTTAATTTTTAAGTGAACTATTTTTCAATGCAATAAAGATTACTGGGTTTTAAAAAAAAGATTGAGAAGGAGCCTTGTGTAAAACAGAAACTCTATCTACAAATAATTATCCCTTAATTAATCCTGAGAGTTGGGGAAGTATTCCTTTGGTTTTTTTTTTTGGCTTTTTTTTTTTTTTGTATGTAAGTGATTTTCTTAGAGTAGAAAATTTAATACTGGAATCAGCTGTGTCATATACATGGTAGTCACTTTTCAGATGATTGCCTGTCTATTGGTCCAGGGGTTTTTATTCTCTCCACGTCCACCCCTAATCCCACCCTTTGCCAGCCTCTGAGTATGCTCATGAGCATTCCTACCAGAGAGCAATGCAAGCTAGTTGACTAAGTCCAGGTAAGTAAAAATCACATGAAGTTGGTAGTTAAAACTATTGACCAAAAATATTATGCTCTGATACTTCTCCGTGGAGTTCCATGAACCTGGGACCCTAACCCTTGAGCTGGATAATTGAGCATATGACTATACATCTTTGCTGATGGTAGAATGATTTCTCCCTCAATCTAACAAAATTTATGTTGCTATATCCTTGATATGTTGAGCATAACATTTTTTTATTTTGGGAGATTGCATGTTCAGATTTTAAGGTATTTCTTGTTGTTTTGTTGTTTAAACAAAATAAAAAAATTACCCCTTATCAACGTGGCATTTGTTTAAATTTTTATTTGCCAAGAAAATATTTTTCCAGTGCTATGTTAATATTAAAACATTAGAAACACCAAGATAAAAATACTTAGACGTTCCTCTTTTAGACTCTGATTTTAAGTAACAGAAAAATCTGCCTTCGGAACACAGAATTCAGGGAAATGAAGAACAGAAGTAACAGAAGGAGTTTCGTGTGGGCTGAGCCCACTTGAGGGCATTTGGGCACTTTTACATTCCGTGCTATAAAGTGCTGAAAGTTAAAAAGTTGACCTGTCTTTGAAGTTTAAAAAACAGCAACAAAAAAAAAGCAGTATGAATAGAGGAGGTACCTTTTATATCTGCTTCAGAGTTCATTTTGTATTTTTTTTTACATCCTTCTGATAATAGATTAGAAAGACATCAAAGTTGAAATTATTAGTAAATAACGAAATTAAGTCAATAGGTTATTAAATATCACCTCCCCCAAGTTACCACGAATTGAAATACAGAGTTTTTAAAAAAAGAAAAGATATACTATATATACAGTGGGATTATATGAATCTCCAGACCCCCATTTCTGCAAATAGCTCTCTAAATATTCATAAATCTAAGTAACTTCCTACTAGGACATCTCTCAAACAAAGTGTGGCTGAACAAAGCCGAAATACCTAAAAACAGGCTTTAGTATCTACTTTGACTGTCTGGAATTTATTAGGAAGCAGAAATGCCACCAAAATGGAAATCGCACACAGGGAAAAAATCCCACCGTGCTTTTATCCAGCTAGGTTGGAAGTGATGTAATAAATGCACCATAATTTATGTACGTAAATGTGTGGGCAACTCATCCAGCGAGTGGCAAGTGCAGAATTCCAGTGGAAAAAAAGTAGTGTACATCAAAGAAATTTGATCAGCTGCCAAAACCCATTCATCTCTTCATGACTTTTAAATATATGGATGCCAAATAAAGCTTGTCATTTTATTCCATCCCTCAAAGCAATACTTTCTTATTTATGAAGTTATGAGAGAATATAACATTATACTTTATTTGATGTACAACATACACAGTGTACGGCAACCTTGAGAAGATTTCATTCTTAAAAATGAGGACGTTGATAAATCAACAGCCATACACCTCAAGGATAACGGTTTAAGTCTAACCATAGTCCTCAAACTTAATGTGATTGTGATCCTCATTCATCTTTCCATGGTCAGCAACCCACATCACAGAAACCACTGTATGTGATACACCGCCAACAGCCAGCTTGTTAACCAAGGGAGACTTCAAATAAAGATAGCATTGAATTCTTTCAGATGTGGAGGCATGACAGAAACCTTCAGAACTAAGGTCGAATATGCTAAGTATCACACCAAAAGAAAACATTTGTGTAGTTCTCCAGAAAACCTAGGAGTTGTCGGCTGTCGTTAGTTACCACAGAACTGTAGCACTCCATGTGCTAACATTGTTAAGTGATAAACTTTTGCATTGATGTGGCTTTACCAGAAGCCACTTAGCATGTTTCCAATTCATAGCTTGATAGGTTTCCGTGGAGAGCTTCCCTTAAAGATATTTCCTTCTTTGCATTTCTACAATTCTGTATCTTACACACCTCAGCAATAAAACACATGTGTTACTTATTACTGCTTTTGAAATGAATAACCAATATTTCCCACCTTGAAACATTATTTCAACAGAGTCTAGATCAAAATATTTCTATTTATCTGGACATGAATTGAAGAAGTCTTGCAAATAAGAATTTAAAAATTTACTCAAATAATGGTATAGCTAAATTATTATCTTTGCCATTGCAACTTCAATAAATATTTATAATGAAGGCTGTGTGCATGACAGAGAGAGAGAGAGAGAAAATGAGGGCAGGGAGGAGAGAGAGAGTAGATCATTAGTCAGATCAATATTTTGGTATTTGAAGACATATAAATGGCCAGCAAGTTTATGAAAAAATGTTCAATATCACTAATTATCAGGGAAATGCAAATTAAAATCACAATGACATATCATTTCATGTCTGTTAGAACAACTATTATCAAAGAGATAAAAAATAAGAAATGTTGCCGAGGACGTGGAGAAAAGGGAACCTGTTTACACTGTTGATAGAAATGTAATTTATTACAGCCATTATGGCAAACACTGTGGAGGTGCCTCAAAAAACTAAAAATAGGATTAGTATGCAATTCAGTAATCTCACTTCTGGGTATATATCCAAAGGAAATATGACAGGATGACAAAGAGATATCTGCACCCCCATGTTGATTGCAGCATTATTCACGATAGCCTGGATGTGGAATCAACCTAAGTATCCATCAACAGATGAATGGATAAAGAAAACGTGGTGTTTGTATATATACACACACACACACACACGGTGGAATACTTTTCAGCCTTAAACAAGAAGAAAATTCCATCATTTGCAAAAACACAGATGAATCTCACTTATGCTGAGTGAAATAAGCCAGGCACAGGAAGACAAATGTCATGTGATCTCACTTAACATGCGGAATCTAAAAAGTCAAACTTATAGAGGGAGAGAATAGACTAGTGGTTGCCAGAGGCTGGCGTGGGCTGGGGGATGGAATGGGAAAACATTGGCCAAAGGGTGCAGAGTTTCAGTTAGGCAGGAGGAATATGTTTTCAAGATCTATTGCACAGCTTGGTGATCATAGCTAATAGTAATGTTTATTTCAAAATTGCTCAGAGAGTAGATTTTAATGTCCTCACTACATAAAAATGACAAGTATGTGAAGTGATGACATGTTAATTAGCTTGATATGATCACTCCACAACATATCCGTATATCAAAACATCACATTGTAACCCATAAGTATATGTGATTATTATTTCTCAATTCAAAATAAAAATTTAAATTAAAAAAAGATTTTTGCCCACTGGATGTAATTCTATTGAGTTCTTTGACCAAGTTCCCTAGATGTTGACGTGTAAATGCTAATAAGATAAAATAACAAAAAATACTCCGTAAAGAGTTGAAAATGCAGTGAAGAGGTACTACTGCCCAGCACGTGGAAGAGGATTAACACAAAGTAGAGGTTCAACAATACTTTTTGAACCTAATAGTCATTGTTACGATAACCGTCATCTCTATAATCTAGTGACCTCCCCCCCAATTACTATCATCTGATTATGAAAAGGTTTTTCATCATCTGGAAATTTCACACGTCAGGAAGAGCAAAGTCTTACGTGCTGACATAGATCCGCTCATAGCTACCAGCCCTGCTGGCCTTGAAAAATGGATTTCTCCATCTTCTCCAAAGTGGTCCAAAAGCTAAGACCTTGTAAGAAAGTTATGAAGAGAAATAATTCTCCCCTTTTTTGGCCATTTGGAGAACAGACCAGAGTCAGAGTACATAACCTAATCTCAAGACTCCTGAAACACACGAATACTGGATCTGTAGAGGGAAGACGAGGTGTCAGAATTCATGATCATCCTTCCAGGTTCAGACTGGGCTGCAGCACCAACCCATTCGCAGTGTTTGCTTTCTAGGTCTGTATTTTCCAGGAAGCCAAAGGAAAATGCAGCCGACAAAACCAGCATCATTGGCCAATTATTCAGGACTAGTCCTTGCTCTATTTCTCTTGGTTAGTGGCTATTTCTGACGGTTTTTTTTGTTTGTTTGTTTGTTTTGTTTTTGAGACAGAGGCTCACTGTGTTGCCCGGGCTGGAGTGCCGTGGCGTCAGCCTGGCTCACAGCAGCCTCAAACTCCGAGGCTCAAGCAATCCTCCTGCCTCAGCCTCTCAAGTAGCTGGGACTACAGGCATGCGCCACCATGCCCGGCTAATTTTTTCTATATATTTTCGTTGGCTAATTAATTTCTTTCTATTTTTTTAGTAGAGACGGGGTGTCGCTCTTGTTCAGGCTTGTCTTGAACTCCTGACCTTGAGTGATCCGCCCGCCTCGGCCTCCCAGAGTGCTAGGATTACAGGCGTGAGCCACCGTGCCCCACCTATTTCTGACAGTTTTTAAAACCGAAGCAGCCAATGTCATCCCTATGGAAATACAGAATGTAAGTGGCACTTAGAGAGGAGCCAGCGGGGGGGCTATATATTAACAAGCGCAAGAATGGGAGCAGAAATGGAGAACGGAGACCCAGAATGTGCCAAAAGATGGCAAATCACACTCTGGGGTCAAAAACATACCAACTGAGAGACAGAGAGAATAATTGTCTCCTCTTTCAGAGACAAAGCCGTCTCTCACGGAACACAGAATCCCTCAGATTTATGCCTGTTTTTGACAAAACTGGATGATTCCTGCCATCCAAGAACGCTGGAAGGGTCCCATAAGAGAGGCAAACAATTAAAGGGTGATTTTTTAAGAGGTTTCAGCATCCCAAGGTGTCCAAAATGCACAGTCAAAAGTCACCCACCAACACGCAAACCTTCGTGTGTACCTGGAGGCTACATGCCACCCACAGAAGCCCCCACCCAGATCTCACATTCCGTCCCTCCCTCCAGCTCAACTGTCAGAGAACCGGATCCTCTGGTCGGCTGCAACAAAGCCCATCCGTGTCAGTTTGCTGCTGCTCGGTGGATTTTAGCTCCATTTTTAAATTATACATTTACGCGAACTCTTCTCATGCTCACCACTCAAAAGTAGTAATTTCTTAAGATTCCAGCCTCATAGACCATTGAATTCACATGGTTCAATTACTGAGTAATTCTTAAAGTTTTCATTACTGGAGTGTGACACTTATCTAAAAAGTCTAGAAGGGGGGGGGAAGAAGACAGGAAGGTCATAAACTGCTATTGAAACAGAATCATAACTTTGGATGTCAAACAATAGGGCATTGTAAATAATACCCTCCCCAAAAGGTTCTTTCAAATAGCTGCAGCTAAGAAAAACATATGATAACAATAATATGATTTCCATAACCCAACAGTCCTTTCACTACTTGTTCCATGTGGGGATGATATGCAATAGCTCTGCTCTGCATTTTTTGTTAAAAAAGAAATTCTTTCTCGCAAATAATAAATTTATAGCCAGGGAATCTCTTTGTGACTCAAGCTTCCATTTCTTTAACTTACTGCTTCTAGGGACATAAATTCTATTAGCCTCTGTGTGGAAAGTTCGTTAGGGCAACTTGGGATCAGTGGGAATTGGTAAATGTCTTACAGTTTAAGAGGAAAACATGCAATTCATTTTAGAATCTTTTTGGAGCTCGACAGCATTCCTGGCCATTTCAACTCAATATGTGAATCCAAACTACTTCAGTCCATACTAAATTAGGCAATGGTCCACATTAATTCATTATATTTGGGTAAAGAAAGATCAATTGAAAAAAATAACGTGGCACGCACGGATGTGTGTATTATGTCAGCCAGCTGTATATGTATTTCAGAATACCATGCCCTTATTTACATTTTAGAAACTGTTCCATTCTTTATTTCAGTGTTAAAATCAATTCATTCTTCTAGTGTTTGAATGCAAACAGGGCCCATACGATAACAGAGATACTCCACGTATAGAGTTTATTTTACTTAAGCAAACACTTCAGTGATTTTAAAAAAAAAAATCTACACTGCCCAGGCAATTAAATATTTTCTCTCAAAAGAAAAGAGTACATAATTATATAAGGAAACCAAACTATTTGAAAAATACCAGAATTGATCTTGTCTATATTTCAATAGTAAGTTAATGGCCCTGAACTTAAACAGTCTAAACTATTATTTTTCCCCTTTTATTTAGAGACCTTTTCTTTAGAGAACATCTAAACTAGCAATAGCAAAGGCTGTTCCCTGGGCAGCACTGGCCCTAAGCTCACTGCCAACGTGCTGCCGTGGGTTAAGCACAGAAACTTTTATAGTAACCTGACAAGTAATGTTTTTGCCTGTTAAATTTACATTACAGACTTGCATTTTGCATGACTTGGGGTGTTTTTTAATTTAATTTTTCTAGACATACATTTTTGTTATATTTTACAAAAGTATCAGTTTATGACGAATGATTGGAAATTTAAAAACTGGTCCTTTGCCCCCGATAGTTTGAGAAGCTCTAAACTACAAAGTGATCTGGATAGTCAGGTAACTATTTTGTGAATTAAATATACATTATACACACACACACACACACACACACACACACACACACCTTATCTATATAACAGAACAGCCAACTCAGCAGAAACAAAGCTCAAATCTCCGTGAACTCACTTCCTCAGTATCTCCAGATGTGCCACAGCTGAGGATATTGTTCAGAAATAGGAATGGTTTGATTAAATGATTGAAGCAAATGGATTCGTTCTGCCTTGGTCCTTTTTCATCTTTTCTTCCCTTCTCTCTTCCCTTCCTTCCATCCTTCTTCCCTTCATTCCTTCTTTCCTCCCTCTCGCTCTCTGTCTTCCTTTTTTCTTCCTTCCCTTCCCTCCCTTCTCCCTTTGTTCTTTCCATTTTTCCTTCCTTTCTCTCTTCTTCCTTGTTTTCTTTTCTGTGTGTAGACGGTACCTGTTTCATCTTCTTCTCTCCCTTGAAGGAGTTAAAACAAGAGCCCCCATTTGTACATATTAACAAAATACATCAATAAAACTCACTGAAGTGGAGGAAGGAGAAAAAGAGTTAAGGGATATTTGGAGAAACAAAACTAGGGCTGGGAAATGCAGGTAGATTAGGGTCTAGGGTAGATTAGGGTCCACACAGACAAAAGAAACATTCCTTCATGAATTCCCAGGGGACACTTTTTTCTGCATTAAATCTACCTTTTAGTAACACATTTTAATCTTCTAGAAAAGGGATTTTCAATCTGAATTTTTGAAGAACTCTTCTCGATTGCTCTCTCATGAAAATCCAAAGGAATTTCTTCTAAAAATCATAGACGAACATTCCTTTAGATGCTTTTGGGAAGAGAACCGGTGAAGCCATTTCCCTGTCACTCACCTCACCCCAGCTGAACTGTTGCTGAGCTCAGGGCCTTCCTCTGGCCCAAGTCATTTCTCCCAGACTCTGAAATATGGGTGGTTAAAAATAGGACACCAATACAACCACGTTTTCTCCCACCACGCTGCCTCTTGAAATGTACTCAAGACAATACGGATTTGTTCTGCCTCACCTGTGTCTAATGTCAGACACATGCCCAAGACTCTCTGACAACTTATGTGTTTTATTTCACAATAAAAGACATGTACTGCCCAAGGTCACAAGAAAACACAAAGAACTGAATCTGGATCCCTTAAACTTTGTAATTCATCTTTCTTCTTTGTCTGTTGTGAAAATGGAATTCCCTGGGTTGGGGTTTTATGCTACAGTTTTGTCTTCTGCCTTTTTCTCCACTCCCCCTCCACTCTCCCCACCACTCCTCACTCCAGGGGTCTTTGGCTCCAAATCAAAACAGCTTTCAAGTGGCCAGGACCAAGTTCCAAAGCTTCTACATTTCCTAGAGATTTTCCTTCTTTCCCAGATTTTTCTAAGCTCCAATCTTTGTAGAAGGGCATGCACCTCCAGGTGGGGTTCTGACTGTGAGTATTGTGCCTGGGCCCCCACCCAACGGCAGAAGTTTATTTGAAGTATTTGCCTGCTTCTTTACTTGAGGCCCAATAGTCTCACAATGTCATTTCCACCACCACCACCCACCCCCCCCACTACTGTAAATCAAGGGACAGCTGTCTTTGGACTAAATTCCAAATAGTTGGTCTGGAAATGAACTTCGCAGTGGGTCCCTCCTCCATTCTGGCTGACATTTCCCCATTAATTTCTTTTTCTCTTTCATCCATTCATTGGCTGATGAGTCTATAAATACACCTCATCTGCTTTTACTTTGCTTTTTAAGAATAAACTAATACCAAACACACTGCCTTAATTACATCCACAGGCAAAGCATAACAAGTTTAAATGTTGTCACAATATAGTTTAAAAACTTGACATTGTTAATTATGCCAGCTGTGATAAAACTGTGAAAGGAAAACCTTAATTTGAATGTGTAAATGAGTAATTCATCTGAAAAGGCATTTGTAACGTTAATAAAGGAGAATACCCACAAACCTACTAAGCAAAGGCAGGGAGCTGAACAGGAAACTGACAAGATTGGTAAGGAAGCGAGAAAATGTGGCCCCTTTCCTCTTGGTCACAACACCTCTGAAACTGAGCAAGTCAGCCCTCCCAAATTCAGATCAGGCCAGGGAGAACACAGTTTTTCGCCCTGTTCTTGAGTGTGTACATCGTGAGGTGGCTGTCGATTCATAAGGAACTGAGTCCTAGGGGCACATCAGGAATGACAATCCAGGATGAATTCTGGTGCATTCCCAGAAGGCAGTGGGTTTTGGAAATTCTGCCTTTGTGATGTAGACAAGATTAAAGAAAAGGATAAGGTATCACTCATATGTTCTTAATAGAAAATTACTTCTTTCTAAACCTTTGGTTGTGAGGGTATGGCTGATAAATTTCAGATAACAGTGGCCCATAGGGTAAACTAACACTCTGAATTTTGTAAAGAAATTCTTGTTTTCCTGAGGTATTCACACATAAAACATGTTCTTAATTGACAGAGAGCAATGGGGAAATGAGCATTCACTTTTGATTGGGAAATAAAAGTCAATGGAAAGTTTCTCAGGTATGAAACTATTATATGCCCAAGTTTTCACACACAAAGAGCTGCAAGAAAATCGCAGTGAACGTACACTGAGTCATGTTAGAAAACTGGTGGACATATCAAAAAAGATTTAAGTGAGCTAAAAGAAGAAAAGCCTTAGAGATGGCCAGATGGCTTTGACATTGATGGAGAAGAATAGGAAGAGGGGTGATCAGGTGTTGTATTATTTCTATGAGAACAATTCAAAATAAATATGACTGAACTGTAGAAAAGTCAATTTTGGCAACATATAAGAAGTTTCATATTCTAGATGGAATCCATCCATCTCTAGATAAGTTTACTAAAGGAGCTTATGGAAGAATCTATTTTCTTTGAAAAGAGGATTCCCCTTCCTTGAAAGAAAAGAAGAAAACCAATGTCTAAGCCAGTAGTTTTCAAACTGAGACCGACTGGTCAATATTAAATCAGTGCTAGGCATTTTCACATAAATATCTTTCTGAGTCTTTGCAACAACTCAGCAATAGATGTAACTCCTGGAGACACACAGGTAGTCTCCAACTGTCACAGGTTCGACTTTCACATATCATGTGTGGACAGCTGTAAACTGCTCACTATACACTGGAACCACCCTTCTATACATCAGTTAATGGACAAACTTTTTGAAAGACTTCTTGGAGGCTGCTTGTAAGCCAACAATTCGGCCGGA